>OY759158.1:13176265-13261265 GCA_963662125.1 Diplazon laetatorius | reverse complement strand
ATCGTGTCGATAATTGTGCCGTATTGAGTCTTTGAAACTGTTGTGTCAGCGTTCATTTCAAATTCGAACGTATCCTTCAGGAAACTGATGAGCGGTTGAGATGTTTGATCATTGTACCTCAGTGCTACCGTAATAGTACATTATGTAACTCATGCATGAAAAGTGCTAGTATTCGTGCCTGCCGCGAGTGCCTAAAGTGGCGCTTTGTAGCTATGCGTTTAATAAATTCCCGGCGAACGCGCTGATTGGCTACTTTGCGTGCGATTTGTTTTTGCGTGCGATTTCTGAAATTTATTTAACGCTGCTCGGATTTCACTCACTCTGGTTCCGTTTTTACGCACGCTGTCGCGACCCGAGCGCTTATAGCTGTACCGACGCGCCGTCAGATGGCGACGGCGAACGTCTCAACACAGCTGTGGTGTCTGCCGAGCGTTTCGAGCAATTTCGAGTGTCAGAAAGAGTTAGGTTGAACACGAAAAATGTGCGAAAATAACTGGGAACGTGACGACGAGACGACGGCCGACATTCGCGAAGCGGCGAAAAGTGTCGAAGAGACTCTATTGCCGGCGAAATAAAAAAAAATAGTACGACCGGTTGTTATCATGATTTTATTCATTAATAATAGTTTTTCGGGGCGGGGGGCTCCGCCCCCCGAACCCCCCCCGCCGGGGCTCCGCCCCTGGGCCCCACCGGGGCTTCGCCCCTGGACCCCACCGAGGCTACGCCCCCGGACCGCACGGGACCCAAAATGGTCACGATAGCACTTTTCATGCATTCGTTACACAAAATAGTATGCGATACTCGTGCCGTGAAGCGAACTTCGTACACACGGTGTGAAGTGTGCGTATAAAGTTCCCTTTACGGCACTCGTATCGCAATGTACTATGATTGTCCTCTGTTTCGTTTCTGTAAAGTTCTGTCCCTCTTCTCACGGTGTCGTTTTTCATAATTTATCGTGTACACTGCCGAATTTATCGTGTACAATTTCGAATTATTAATAATTCAAAATATTTTCTCATTGTAGAGTTTTCGATCACTTTTCAAGACCTCTGAAAAATTATAATCAACTAGCGGTTTCCCGGCGGCTTCGCTCGCGTCTCAACCCCTCTCGTCTTGTCCCGTCTTGTATCGTTTGGTCCCGACCCGACTTATCCCGTCCTGTTCTTTTCCGTCCCGTCCCTTCTTGTCCCGTCCCGTCCTGTCTTATACCGTTTTGTCCTGTTCCGTCTTGTACCCGTTTTGTCCCGTCCCGTCCATTCGCTCACGTATATAGAAAAAGACTTAACCCGCTTCCAGTCGGTCAATTATAAAATCCTTTCTTAATGAGCATCTACTGTCCTACCTAAACCTTCATACAAAATGTTAACTCTTTGTCCCGTCCCGTCCATTCGCTCACGTATATAGAAAAAGACTTAACCCGCTTCCAGTCGGTCAATTATAAAATCCTTTCTTAATGAGCATCTACTGTCCTACCTAAACCTTCATACAAAATGTTAACTCTATTTATTGCCGTACTAGGGATACAGTAACAATGGTAACAAACTACCACACCACATTCCGCCCCCTTAGGGCTTGATTTTCGAAAAAAAACTTTTTAGGGTCACATATATTTACCAAATCGTAAAAACGAAACCCTTATGCGATCACTCAGTTGTCCATCCGTCACCTTTCTGGCTATGAATGAAAACCTATAGGGTACTTCCCGTTGACTTGGAATCTTAAGTTCTGCACGAAAGAAGGTTTCACATCAGGGATGGGTACAATCTATTTGAAGGAAAAATAAATACAAAATACTTGTCGATTTTGTATTTCGTCCGGGCTGTAATACAAAATAGAATTTCGCTCGTTATTGTACTCGGGTTGAAATACAAAATACTCGTCCATTTTGTATTTACTCGTCCATTTTGTCCGCACTAAAATATATAATACTCGCCCATTTTGAATTTTGTCTGGCCTCAAATACAAAATACTTGTTTATTTTGTATCTTGTCCGCGTTGGAATATAAAATACTTGCCCATTCTGTATTTAGTCTGACCTAAGATACAAAATACTTGTCCTTTTGGTATTCTATCTGGCCTAAAATAGAAAATACTTGTCCATTTTGTATTGTATCCGGCCTGAAATGCAAAATACATTTTAGCTCGGGTCAAAATACAAAATACTTGTCCATTTTGTATTTTGTCCAGCCTCAAATACAAAATATATTTTTATTTTGCGAACCCGAAATATTTTTTTATTTGAAATACTACCATACAGTGTGAATCCCGGGTTTAGGTCGGGGTTTCCGTATTATGCCATGCGTGCATGCGTTTCACACATTTTTAGCGATATACCATCGGTTCCAGCAATATACTTTCGGAGAAATTCATGAATTTTTTATTATATGTAGAATTACTATTATTCATTCAATTTATTTACTGAATCGAAACCTATAAGGCACTACCAGTTGTCATTGATTCTTGAAAATTTGGTATGGTGGAAGGTCTCATAGGACAAGTGAAAGAAAAAATTCGAAAATCATGAATATATAATTCTATGCACAATTATTATTATTCATATCATGTATTCACTGGCGAAGAAATATTCAATAATAACGTGAAACAAGGGTGCAAAGTAGAACCTTGCACATTGCTTCCTCATTTGTTGAGGAAACGGTTTTGTACCGTTTTTAAATTATTAAGATGTAAAGTTGAACCTTGCTCATGGCTTCCTGACCTTTTTACACATTTGCCGAAGCTCCCTCTATGAGGAACCATGTGTCAATCAATTTTGGCTTCCTCATAGAGGAAGCTTTGATAAATGTGTAAAAAGATAAGGAAGCCATGAGCAAGGTTCAACTTTACATCTTAATAATTTAAAAACGGTACAAAACCGTTTCCACAACAAATAAGGAAGCAATGTGCAAGGTTCTACTTTGCACCCTTGTTTACTTTTGTGACGTTGAGGGCTCCTTGTGAGTGTGATGTAAGTCGAAATCATTATGCATGGGGCAATTCATGTGAAATTTGAAAAATTATAATTCTCATAAAATCTGAACTCCTTGTTACATTTTGTCCAAATTCAATAGGAAATCTCTTTCGATGATAGTCCAACTTCGTACTAAATTAGAGCCGGATATCTAGAAAATTATGGAAGCTAGAGCGCTCACATTGAATTTTGGAAAAATTTCAAAACGCTATAGAATATGAATAGCTTGATAGATTTCGCCCAAATTCAATGGGGTATCTCTTTGGATACTTGCGCAACTTCGTACCATATTTAAGTCCGATATCTCAAAAATTGCTCCAGTTAGAGTGTAAAGACCGTTTTTTTCGCATTCAAAAATGCTTCAAAAGAAAAGCAATGCGTGGATTTTTTCCAAAGTCGGTATCGAGCATCTCCCTGTACTTGTACAACATTATACTGAATTTGAGCTCGATATCTCTAAAATTGTGGGAGCTAGAGACAAAAATAAATTTTTGAATTTTTAGAAAATGCTGTAAAAACGAAATAACTTGATAGATTGTTCCAAAAATTGAATTGTGCTATGCGCCGTGAACCCTTTACATGTGTGACAAATTTCAGCTTGATATCTCGAGCCGTTCTCAAGTTGTGAGCGGTCAACCAATACCACACACACACACACACACACACACACACACACACACACACACACACACACACACACACACACACACACACACACACACACACACACACACACACACACACACACACACACACACACACACACACACGCACACACGCACACACGCACACACACACGCACGCACACACACACGCACGCACGCACGCACGCACGCACGCACGCACGCACGCACGCACGCACGCACGCACGCACGCACGCACGCACGCACGCACGCACGCACGCACGCACGCACGCACGCACGCACGCACGCACGCACGCACGCACGCACGCACGCACGCACGCACGCACGCACGCACGCACGCACGCACGCACGCACGCACGCACGCACGCACACGCACACGCACACGCACACGCACACGCACACGCGCACATACATCCGGACATTTTTCTAAATGTGTTTTTTAGGTGTTTTGAGACATACTGAACACGTTTTCATGAATATATCGAAAAAAAAAAATTTTCACGAAAACAAAGCTTCCTCTATGAGGAAGCAAAAATTGGAAAAATACATTTTTTTTCTTTCGTGACACGGTCAACCCAAATTAAAAATCGATTTTACCTTTATAGAGTGCTTATACTTAGCTATCATTTTGAATTTTTAACTCCCGATTGCCCACGGGGCAAAAACGGGAGTGATGAGTTTCACCGTCTGCCCGCGAAATAGCAGAATTTTAGGCTGAAGTGGTTCGCCAAACGGCTGATCCCCTCCTGACAGATTTTGGCACATCAATTCTGTGGCTCACAGAGGAGGATTATCGGTCATAAGCTGTATATCGGGAGCAAACTTGTAAAGATATTTTATGTTTGAAATATCGACAAATTCGAAGGAGGGACATATCGCATATTGCGATATGTCCCGTGAATTTATCGCCGTTTGCCGTGCAGTACTCGACTTCAGACGGTAGACTGCACGGACTGTCTGCTTCCCTCTCGCTCCGCAGTCAGGGCCGATGGCGCTGTCTGTCTCGGATTCGCGGATGTAGTCCATCGCCTTCAGAGCCCTCGCGATGGGTTGTTCGCAGGAGGGGTGACATCGTCGGTGATATGACTTCACATATATCTATCTATCTATATTCGGGTGGTCGTTAAGGAAACGATTTTCGATTTTGGTCCCGAAATCGAAAGATGACCTCATAAAACTAAAGTTCTCAAAATTTGAGCCCCTTATCATAACTCTAAGGGGTGCCTCTATAATGTTTATTATTATTTTTATCGTCTTAAAAAAAAATTTGGTTTTTTTTCAAGTTGAACAATCTGAAGTTGACCGCACGAGAAGAAGATGCCCCAAATTACAGATCTCTATCTTAATATTGAAGCGTGCCCGTGAATTTTTTGGTTTATTCAATTATTTAATTTGAATTTTTTTTATTTTAAATAATACGATTTCTCGGTAGTAGACGATTCATGAGACGTAAAAAAGATAGTTTTTACGAAAATAGCTTTTATTTGAAAATGAATTCGAATTTTAACGCAAATAAGAATTTTACGCAAATAAGAATTTGTGTAAAAATTCTAATACATTTTCAAATAGAAGTCATTTTCGTAAAAACTATTTTTTTTACATCTTATCAATCGTCCACTACCGGGAAATCGTATTATTTAAAAGAAAAAAAATTCGAATTAATTGACCAGGAAGATAATATTCAACGTAGATGTTCGCGGATGCGGTAGAGGACGATTAATAATGTCTCCAGACTGTATAGGGGGCAGTAATAAGATTACCATAATTAAAAATATTGAATGCACCAAAATGACTGATCATAATTCAAACTATAAATAAACTAAGATGATAGCTCAGATTATTTCATCCTTTTTTATTTGCGTCCGAGGTTTTTTCATCAGTCCGGAGTTTTTGAAAATTTTTAATTTTATTTTATTTCATAGCCATATAAGTTATCTAAGAGCTGTCAGATTAATCACAAAACTTTTCACTTGTCGTAGCTTTCGGACCGTACGACTCAATAGATTTTCGATTCTGACGTCTCATTTTCTTTGTAACAGAGCTCATTCTCAGATGAGTGTGGGATTTTTTTCATCTGCTCTCTGGACATTGTGGCAACCTATAATGTAAATAAAAAACAATTTTTTTGTAACTTTTTGAAGAAACAGTCGAATAATAGGTTACTATAAATTCGTTTTACCTCGCATCCCGTTTTCCCACACTCATCCGAGAATGAGCTCTGTTACAGACAAAATGAAACATCGAAATCCAAAATCCGTTCAGTACTGCGGTCCGGAAGCTACGACAAGCGAAGAAAAAAGTAGTGTCGAGAAACGAATTTCAAAGGTAAAGTTCAGAAAAATTAACTTCGCTGCACTATTTATGATACTTCTTTCCTGTTTTTTAATTCACTTGATCTTGGGGGATCTTTTTCCTATTTTAAAGGAAAAATGACGCAAAAACAAACAAAGAAATTAAAGTTTCAAACTTCTGAAAAATTTTTCCTAACTTTGGCTATGACTTAAACTCGAGATAGAAAATTTCGGAAAAATTCTTTTTTTTTCGATCTTTTTTACACGCTTTCTCAGTGCTCAGTGATTGAAATATTATTTAAAATCAAAATATTAATGGATACAAAAAATCATGACCTTTCTTACGGTGCTTTGAAGAAGTCTCTGACTTCATTTGTCGCGAAGTTATCGATGTTCAAAGACAGAAGTTATTTCTGCGAGCACCTCTCGCGAGTGTCCCGATAATATCCGACGGTAGTGTAGATGTACGCCGTCATTGAATTTTTTGATAGGAAATTCAATTCTCTACAACATCGTTTATGTGAACTTTTGGTCTATGTAGCGTTGTTCAACCAGCGTTTTGACGGCAAGGTAAAAATGTATTTATTTTCTTATTATATCTACCTGCCCATCCAAACGCTGGATAAACAACGGTATATAGACCAAAAGTTCACATAAACGATGTTGTGAAGAATTGAATTTCCTATAAAAAACTCTGATAATTTACGCGTGGGAAAGCTCGAAAGGTAGGAAATGTTGAATACCGCGCCGATTGGTAAGCGTTCGGCATATTGTACGTTCGCTACAATCTCGTTCGGAATTTTGACCGTTCGGGACATTGTCATTCGAAACATTGCGCGTTCGGGATTTTTACTGTTCTGGACATTGCTCGTTCTGGATTTCGACCCCAACCCATTTTTTTACCGGCTGCGTGACACCTAAAAAAATTCGATGTCGATTTTTATTTTTTAAGTTATGTTCGCCGCTAACATTTTTTGGTGTTCTTGTGGTATAATTTCTTATAATATATATTTCTTTTAGATCTCTTATCCCGAATTTTTTTGTTAAAATCGGAAATTTGACATGAATGATTTTAAAAACTTTCTAATAAATTCAGGAAATACAGAGGGTAAGTTTGAAAATCGGAAAAAATATGAAAATTCCTTTATGATGGTTTAGAATCATTTGGAAGGTGGGTAGCGAGACTTATTTTTTAAGGTCCCTAATATACAAGGTCAGGCACTAACAGGGATGCGCATCTATTTAATGAAAATATATTTATGACACGCCATGCGTAAATTGCGGTTTTACCCACGCTTCGCGTGGGCAAATCCCCATTTACGCCCCATTAAATTGCGGTTTTACCCACGCTTCGCGTGGGCAAATCCCCATTTACGCACGTTGTGACATAAAATTGTATACGATACTATTAGAATACTCTTTGAAACAAAAAACTATTATTAATCATCATGCACGAATGAATATTTTCACATTTTTGTAATAGTTATGACCACTTTATGTAAATTATTATTATGAAATGAATTAAAATATTTAATAAATCCGGTAAAAATCATTATGATTCAGTCTGGAAAGTATTTAAAATACATTTTCATTGAATGGATGCGCATCCCTGGGCACCAACTCGTGCCACCTCAAATATCTCTGTAATTATCGACGTCAGAAAAAAATGTTCCAAACACGAAATGTACGGTACCAAGGGGGTCATCAAGTGCAACCATTTTTTTTATTTCAGTGGAGGCACTGACGCACAGTGAAGGTCACCTCCACTTTTTTAAATGGAATGGTACGTTTTTTATTCAAACATCTTGCAGAACATCGGAAATCACATAAAAAAACATTCGGAAGTCAGAGTCGTTCAAGGTCATTTAAGATCATCACTGAGAACGTCCAACTACGCCTGATGATATGCGAGAAAAAATTGTTCGAGCATGTGATTCGATAAGTGCCGAAGTGATAAGAAATTCGACACAATCCGTGATGAGGAGATTGCAATATTGCATCGATTCCAATGGCAATCACTTTGAACACCTTCTGTAAGTTCATTTCACATAAA
Source organism: Diplazon laetatorius (assembly GCA_963662125.1). Taxonomy (NCBI): domain Eukaryota; kingdom Metazoa; phylum Arthropoda; class Insecta; order Hymenoptera; family Ichneumonidae; genus Diplazon; species Diplazon laetatorius. The sequence continues at coordinate 13,253,309 of OY759158.1, read as the reverse complement.
AATAAAGTCAGTGTCAATTTTCGATCTTACATGATCTTGAACGACTCTGACCCTCCTAATGTTTTTATGCAGATTGCGATGCTCTACAAGGTAGTTGAATAAAAAATGTACTGTTCCATTAATAAAAGTGGCGGTGACCTTCACTGTGCGTCGACGCCTTCACTGAAATAAAATAAAATGGTTAAATTTCATGACCCCTTTCGTATCGCACATTATTTGTTTGAAACATTTTTTTGTGACGTCTCTAATTACAGAGATATTTAAAGTGGCACGAGTTAATGCCTCACCTTGTATGTATATATATATATACACTACCGTCGGATATTATCAGGACACTAGCGAGGCGTGCTCGCGGAAATAACTTCTGTCTTTGAACGTCGATACCTTCGCGACAAATGAAGCTAGAAACTTTTTCGAAGCACCGTTAGAAAAGTCATGAATATTTGAATCCATTGACATTTTTTAAATAATATTTCAATCGCTGAGCACTGAGATAATGTATAAAAAAGATTGAAAAAAAAATCGGTTTTTTCCGAAATTTTCTACCTCGACTTCAACCCATGGCCAAAGTTAGGAAAAATTTTTTAGAAAGTCGCAACTTCTCACGCATGATCTCTGAAACCTTACCTGTAATTCGAGCTCAAGAAGTATGAAAAATCTTCAGCGGTTCTTGAGTAATCACGAAAATTGTACGGGCGTGCGTAAGTCGAGCGCGGGCCATCGATTGCACGAGTCGACGGTCTCGCTCGCTTGTTTTCTCGGAGGAGCAGGACCGAAACGGATCACGAGCGCAGCGGGCGCTTGTATGGAGTACCCTTGCGAAAGCATGTTTTATATAGCCAAAACAATAATTTTAATATTGCAAGGAAAAATTAAACTGTTATAAATAATGACAATAAAATTTAAAAAATATCGTCAGTTCAAACGTAATTACGCACGAAAATAAATTGTTAAACGTATAAAATACTTTTTTCATTCGAACAAGAACAAATTTTTTAATTTATTTTTAACGACGATAGATTATAATATTGCGATAACAGCTTCTTTAAATTTTCGACTCATCGAAGTAACCGCCCTTGGCTCAAATCACCGCTTTGCAGACAGCCGGCATTCTGTCTGTTAATTCGTTTAACGTTTCCGTACTTATATTCTTCAAGACGTTTGGAAGAAATATTATAATCTATCGTCGTTAAAAATAAATTAAAAAATTTGTTCTTGTTCGAATGAAAAAAGTATTTTTTACGTTTAACAATTTATTTTCGTGCGTAATTACGTTTGAACTGACGATATTTTTTAAATGTTATTGTCATTATTTATAACAGTTTAATTTTTCCTTGCAATATTAAAATTATTGTTTTGGCTATATAAAACATGCTTTCGCAAGGGTACTCCATACAAGCGCCCGCTGCGCTCGTGATCCGTTTCGGTCCTGCTCCTCCGAGAAAACAAGCGAGCGAGACCGTCGACTCGTGCAATCGATGGCCCGCGCTCGACTTACGCACGCCCGTACAATTTTCGTGATTACTCAAGAACCGCTGAAGATTTTTCATACTTCTTGAGCTCGAATTACAGGTAAGGTTTCAGAGATCATGCGTGAGAAGTTGCGACTTTCTAAAAAATTTTTCCTAACTTTGGCAATGGGTTGAAGTCGAGGTAGAAAATTTCGGAAAAAACCGATTTTTTTTCAATCTTTTTTATACATTATCTCAGTGCTCAGCGATTGAAATATTATTTAAAAAATATCAATGGATTCAAATATTCATGATCTTTTTAACGGTGCTTCGAAAAAGTTTCTAGCTTCATTTGTCGCGAAGGTATCGACGTTCAAAGACAGAAGTTATTTCCGCGAGCACGCCTCGCTAGTGTCCTGATAATATCCGACGGTAGTGTATATACATATATATATATATATATATATATATATATATATATATATATATATATGGGTCAATGTTTTGAAACGCGGAACACACTTGTAAACCTTAGTGCTCGATCGCCTAGTAACTTTGATATTCATTTGTGTATGTCAAACAGAGGACACTCCATTTTTTCGAATTTTCCAAACGTCATTTATGTCTCCGGTCCGCTATTGGTCTTTTAGCATTTTTTCAAATGTTAACTTATCAATTAATTTTTTCAGCATGTCAACGTCGGAAAAAAAATGCTGGACAGAATAGTTTTTTTTGTAGAAATGTCTCAGCTTTTCAATGGAAACATTGCCGATCCGATTCGTCTTCAGGAAAGCACTAAAAAACACGAAAAAATATTGAAAAGTTGTTTTTTGTGATGAGCCTAAAATTTAAGATCGTCAGAATATTTTTTTCGAATTTCTTGCAGTGTTTTACTTATTCGGTAAAGTTTTTAGACTGGGGTACTGGAGCACCTTGAAACATGATAAAAATGTGGGTTTTTTTTGTTGTAATTTTCGTGTGTTTTTGTTCAATAATCTATTCATTTGTATGGTAATGTGTATACACATTTTCAAACAATAAACGAAAATGACGAGAAAAAAACCACCCGATTTTCATCGTGTTTCCAGGTGCTCCAGTACCCCAGTTGCGCACCCCAGCCTAAAGACTTCACCGAATAGGTAAAACACTGCAAAGAATCGGAAATAGTATATTGTGTTGCAAGAGTGCGATGTAGGTGATTCCCGCATGGATGGGAGGTCAGCACGAGGTGTAGGCGCAGATGATGCTAAGACATCGGTAACCATCGCTGAGGCATCGTGTGTGTCCAGCCGAGTGCAGGCCTCACATTCATAAGGGAGTCACCTATCGCCCCCGCACAATACATACTTTTTTTTGTCATCTTCACATAATAATGGAGACACGAAGCTCCTGATCTGTCGCACCTAAGGCGGAGCCCCCCCCCCCCCCAAATAAAAAAAATAAAAATGATTTTACCAATTAACAAAGGTATATCATTAGCATCTCTGTAAAAATCCATTGGTTTAAAACCGATATAACCTTATAATACAACCTCATAATAAACGACACGAGATCAAGACGTGACTGGATGCTAATGACAGTTCTTCAACGAAATTGACAAAAGCCACCGTTATTTGTTTTTTCTTTAGGCTAACCACAAAGACGAACGATATGTGAATAAAATAATGGGAGAATTAGACATCTCCGCATTATTTGTCGGTGACACAGTGCGGGAATCAAAAATTCTCGCATCGTTCCTAAAATGCGAGAATCAGGCACATTAGGCACTGAAATTAGTACGGGAATGTATATAATTTTACAGAATGTAATAGCTTTAGTTCAGAAATCGATTCAGACAGGTAACACGCAAACCGAAAAATTCCGATACGCTTCACAAATATCAATGTTCACTCGCAGCTTAGTTTATCTCGCAATTCTTGGATTCTCTTATTCTGACTATCGACTAGCATTTCCAGAGTTTCGATCTCCCGTCGAGTATTTCCAATGGCGGCTTTGATTCCCCAAGTAGAATTCGGTCCATTGTCATCACGAATCGACAATGAACACGTATTCACATCGGTAATTTTTTCTTCCAACTCTTCGCCCCGTCGAGCCTCTTCCATCACGAGGTTTTGAGTTTCTTTGATATTCGCAATCATGTTCGTGAGAAGACTGTCGTCTTGACTGGTCTGCCCGTCTTCATCGGTGTTCTGCGGCTTTTGATTGCTCGCCTTGTACATTATCTCTTCTACAATCGACAATGTTTCGTTCCAATTGCTGAAGAAAGTGCATTGATGAATAATTGATTTCGAACCATGAAGTTTCATTTCCAACAAAAACAAGGATGTAAAGTAGAACCTTTCCTCATAGATTTGTACCGTTTTTGAATTATCAAAATGTAAAGTACAACCTTGCTCATGGCTTTCTCATCATTTTACACATTTGCCAAAGATTCCTCTATGAGGAACTATGTGTCGACCAATTTTGGCTTCCTCATAGAAGCAGCTGTGGCAAATGTGTAAAATGATGAGAAAAGCATGAGCAAGGTTCTACTTTACATTTTAATAATTTTAAAATGATACAAAATTATGAGGAAGCAATGTGCAAGGTTCTACTTCGCATCCTTATTTTCATATAAAATCCGCTCGTAAATATATCGAGTCCGGAATAAATATACGGGGCATTCCATGTCGAATCAAAAAAATTGAAAATAGTATGAAATCTGAACGTCTGGATGGATTTTGTCATAATTCAATACTCAACATCTTTCGATAATAGTACAACTTTGTACCAATTCTGAACCCGATGTCTCGAAAATTGCGAAAGATAGAGCGAGCACATATATTTTTTGCAACTCACATCAAACGGTTGGATGGATTTCGCCTAAATTCAATACCAAACACCTTTCGATAGTAATGTAAGTGTGTACCAAATTTTAGCGAAATATTTCGAAAATGGTGGAAGCTAGAGGACTTACGTTGATTTTCGAAAAATTTCAAAACGACATGACATATGAATCGCTCGATGGATTTTGCCCAAATTCAATCCGAAACACCTTTTGATAATAGTGCAAGTTCGTGCTAAATTTTGGTCCGATATCTAGGAAATTGCGCCAGCTAGAGTGCACACACCGTTTTTTTACACCTTTCAAAATTTCTTAAAACATAAGTACTGCATGGATTTTTTTTCAAATTCAGTAACGAGCATCTTCCTGTAGTCGTTCAACATTATACTGAATTTGAACTCGATATCTCTAAAATTCAATGGCCGGATGCAATAAGGGCACACGACGCTCGAAGCGGATCGAATTGGACAATACTTTTTCCAAAATGGGTGAAAATCTTAAGTTGTCAGAGTTCAAAATAAAAAATATAGTGTTGTCGGGCTCGATGTCGCGCATGTTTTTTGTACATAAAACTTCATTGTATGATCGTTATTTTCGGACATAAAAATTAAAAACATCAGAAATTGCAAACATGGAAAATCAATGTTTTTCAAAATATAAATCGCCGAATCTCCGTGGTTTTTCAACCGATTCACTCCGGATTTCTTGTATATTACTCTCGATACTCTACCGTCGTTGTTAAGCAAAAGAAATTTCGGAAAAAAATATTTTTCTAATTAATTTCTAAAAACAAAGCTGTGACGCTTAGTGCTTCTGTATTGAGACGTTCTCAAAGAAAAAGAGTCGAGAACAGTTTGAGACTCAGAAAACTTCTAGCGGCGAAGCTGTTCCGTAGGGTTCAATGATGTTTCTGGCGAAACTTTACGTGGATATTCCGAAAATTATAGAAATGGCGATAAGTTTAACTCTAAGAGCGCGCGGTAGTACCGCACGATCGAGCAGGATTGAACGAAGCCGCCTTCGCGCCTCCGGGGCATCGTTCAATCCTGCTCGATCGTTCGGTACCACCGCGCGCTCTTAGAGTTAAACTTATCGCCATTTCTATAATTTTCGGAATATCCACGTAAAGTTTCGCCAAAAACATCATTGAACCCTATGGAACAGCTTCCCCGCTAGAAGTTTTCTGAGTCTTAAGGTAGTTCTGGAGTTTTCTCAAAATCTATAGAATCGCCTGAAATTGTAGTATGGTGTAGATACAACCTTTATGAACCGGTTCCTAAATTTTTTATTCAATCCACCACTTAGTTTCTGAGATAATTGCAATCAAAAATCGTTTTTTTTGTACGTGATGCCTATACCTAACACGTGAATGGATAGGACTTTATTCACACTTTTTATTATCGGCGCTAAACGGAACTATACATTTTTAAATGAAACCACCGGTGTATGCAGTACGAGTGTAGAATTAATTGAAAAAAAAATTGCAATATTCCACCACTTAGTTTCGGAGATATCGACTCACAACAAATATTTATTATACTCGATACGGAACGGACACGCAATCAGCCGTGACGAAACGGCAACCGTGTTCGCTGTGGAGAAGAGATGGGGGCGCGGCAAAGTCCGGGAATTTGAAACGGGTTTTTTCGGGAGTTTTGATAATAAGGAATATGTAAAATAGAACTTAATCCCATTCGTGTTTCTTCCACTGCTTTTCTTGAAAAAATATCTTTTTTACACTGAATACACTTTAAATGCTCGGAAAGATATTTTAAATCAACAATCCGTCGCCCCTCGACAGCAAACTTCTGTTGCTGATCGTTGAGGTTATGGTCGTTGAGGTTATCACGTTTAGCAGCATTCGCTCGACACATAGCCGCAACAGCTCTTAATTCATCACAATTTTTTTTTCGCAAACCGACTCTCATCCCTCACTCGGCTAGACATTTTCTCAATAATTCGTTGATAAAAATTCACGGCCACTGGTACACGTTCGGAGTTTCTAATACTAGAAAATTGCGCTGTTGCTGCTTTTTCAGCGCCACACTCTATGTATGTAGCGGGCCTATCCATGCACGAGGTGTGATTGTGTAGGCTGTGCAGAGAGTACAAGCTCTGTCAAAAATTTTCAACCGACAGCATCATATGAGATTGGGTTTTACTGTACACTGCGGTCGAAACTTTTAGCTGATACGTGTACCTCCAGAACTACCTTAAACTTTTCTCGACTCTTTTTCTTTGAGAACGTCGCAATACAGAAGCACTAAGCGTCACGGCTTTATTAGAAATTAATTAGACAAATAATTTTTTCCGAAATTTCTTTTGCTTAACAACGACGCTAGAGTATCGAGAGTAATATACAAGAAATCCGGAGTGGATCGGTTGAAAAACCACGGAGATTCGGCAATTTATATTTTGAACAACATTGATTTTCCATGTTTGCAATTTTTTTTGTTTTTTATTATTATGTACGAAACTATCGATCATACAATGAAGTTTTATGTACATAAAACATGCGCGGCATCGAGCCCGACAACACTATATTTTTTATTTTGAACTCTGACACCTTAAGATTTTCACCCATTTTGGAAATAGTATTGTTCAATTCGACTCGCTTCGAGCGTCGTGTGCACTTATTGCATCCGGCCATTGAATTGTGGGAGCTAGAGACCGAAAATAATTTTTTGATTTTTTTTTTGATCGTGTGAAAATAAAAGAACTACATGGATTTTTCTAAAAATGTAATCATGCTATGCGCCGTAAACCCTTTACATGTGTGACAAGTTTCAACTTGGTATCTCGGGCCTTTCTCAAGTTGTGAGCGTTCAACCAATGTTACACTCGTACACACACACACATACACACATCGTGACATCTTCCCTAGATGTAATTTTTAGATGTTTCGGGACATTCTGAATACGTTTTCAAGAACATCTCGAAAAAAAAATGTTCACGAAAACAAAGCTTCCTCTATGAGGAAGCAAAATATCGAAAAATCCGACATAAAAAACAGACACCTCGGAAAAAAGGTTATTCATCATTTATAATGATGTATATCGAATAATGTATTGTGAGATTCAAATTTTCGCGAGACCTCACCTGTAAGCAGCTCGAGCTTTGTTGTATTGAGCTTTACCAGTCTGAACCTCCTTGTAAACCTCGGACCGCATGCTCTCTATTGCCTTTTTCTGTCTCTTCTGTCCCCGTTCCAGTATAACTTGACGATCATCGGCCAAAAGATCGAGAAACGTAGCAATCGAATTTTCGGGATAAGCCTCGGAAAGTCTTCGCAGATCAGCTGCAGCGACAGGTCGCGTTACCGCCAATTGCCACATGGATTCCGTAGGCTCGTCGGAACGTCCCATGCAGCACTCAGAACGACTGCCGAAACTCGTCATTGTATCTTCCATTTCCGCCAAAAGATTTCGTCGCTCATCCTCCTGCTGTCTGCATCATCGGTCATGGACAATTTTATTTTGCTCAATGAAAAACGCTCTGAGTAATCTTTTGTCCACTCATAAACTCGATTTTCATGCTCAAGAATCTAATTGAAAGCTCCGTCGAGTAGTTACCTCATAACGAGTTTCTCCCTTAATATCCCCAGAACCTTTAAATTACGGTCCGCCGGCGTTAATGAGAACAAGTGCTTCATTTTCGGCACTTTTTTCAAATCCTTCGACAATCTGCATACGAGAAATCGTACCAATTCGTTGTCGCCCGTGGCCATTCCCTTAATTTCCTCATCTATTTGATTCAGTAGCATCTCGTAGTAGGCAATTTCCGAATTTTTCCTACCGCAAGGCTTTCCCAAACTCGAGCTCAGCGTCTTGCACAATTGCGATATGTCGCCTAGACCCGTATAATGTCAAATCCAACTTGATCCAATACCACAATAATTAATAATTATCATTGTAACTAAACCAACATGAATCATCGCTTTTTCAAATTATTTCAAAAATGATCATAGCAATTGGAGAAAATATGATGATTCGACAAATTTGAATTACTCGAGTTCTTCGACCCACCGGAAGTTTTCGTTTCGATGTTTCTCAAGTAAAAATCTTCCATCTGGCTTTCGGACGGATGGCTACCCAGGCTGTTACCTTTGGCTAATCTGTACAATGCTCCGACGTGTTGAAGCCTAGAGCGATCGTCCGAGCAGGGAACGACCATCGGGTCTCTCGTGTCGTCTTGCTTGTCGAGACTCAGAGCTACAAAAGCGTAGGTTCCCTGATCGTTCGGCAAGCATCTCACGGCTATGTAGGTTCTACCGTCTGCCGATCGCTCTTGAAAATCTTCCGGTTCTTCAGCTACCATTGCCATCATTGAAATTATCGCAATAGATTACTTTATATTATCAACGACAAATTTTTAGTATTCATTTGTAAAAAAACAAGCTGCAAGTTGAAACTTGCAATTTGCTTCCTTTGAATCGTAGGTAGTAGTAGTGAACGAAGATTCCTCTATGAGGAAGCATTATTTTTTTTCATTCTCTGGCTCTGAATCGTAGGTAGTAACCAAAGATTCTTCTAAGATGAGGGGGCATTTTTTTATTCTTCAGCTCTGAATCGTAGGTAGTGAACGGGGATTGCTGTACTGTAACTTCTTTTTTTATAATCTTTGGCTTCCTCAGAGAGAAATCTCAGAGAGGGAGCAAATTGAAAGTTTCAGCTTGCAGCTTGTTTTGATAAATCTTCATCATTGGATGTAGAGAATTTTAATTTCTCCTTCAATTTCTAAATTCAAACGTGTAAGTGGATTCCCATGAAATTCAATAATAAACAACTCTGATCGTTAATTTATGTTAATCCATAAGATCGAGCATGGCAAGTCAAATATTTTTTCATCAGCTCATAATCAAATAAATTGAATTCCTTGCCAATCCGAACGAAAGTTATAGCGAAAAATTTGATTCTTCAAAAAATTCAATATACCATAAAATAAAAACTTATCGATGGATTCGGCCCAAATGCAATACCAACCAACCTTGGGTACAAATCTGTATGTCAAGAACTATTCAGACGAGTATCTTAAAATTTGCGATCGCTAGAGTGATAACGCCTTTTTTAGGAAAACTACACAATGGAGTTGCGCATGCCTGTAAAAATTAGGGGCTGCAACTAAAACCGTTCTTGAGTTATACAGTCGGTTCCACAAGAAAAGGTACGCGTTTTCTCGGGAAGTTTTGAAGATTTCTTTTCCTTTCTTTTTGGGCCTGATTGTACGTTCGAAGGACTACGGCGGAACCACCAATTCGTTTGAGTGTCATTCGAAGTGTCGCATATTGCACAACATTGAGCAATTAGTGCTATCTACGCTGAACGTTTTTCTTCGCACCATTGCACACGGACCACGTCTTTCATACTCAGCTGCTGCTAAATGCTTGGTCCGGTATAATTTTTTACGACGAAGCTTTCTTTTGGGCATGGTTTCCTATAAAACGTGCCTGGTCAGCAACTGGTGAGCGTTTCCTCTAGCAAACTGTTGAACACCCCATAAGGATCCATGTTTGGGGTCGTTTCTCGCAGCGCGGTTTTGGCTGTTCAGAGCTCTTTACAGAGAACCTCAACGCTCAAAAAATGGTCAAAATTTACAAACGGGGTCTTCTGAATTCTACAGAGAAGATGTTTGGAACCAACAATGAGGATTGGATCCTTCAAGGAGGACAACGACCCCAAATATCGCAGTTGTCGCCTCTGCACAAGCTGGAAAGCGGAAAATGGCATTACGACTTTAGACTAGCCTTCACAAGATCCGGATGCAAATGCAAATGAAAATGTGTGGAGCGTCGTGAAGAAGAAACTTGCAGGAAGGCGTGTATTCACCCTGAAGCAGCTCTCTCGAAAAATTAGGGCGGTATGGTGGTCTTTACGAGTCCGCCCTAGTGTTCGAAACGTGCTTTCGTGATAAAAAAGAAAAATAGGGTTTTCTTTGAAACTTTTCGAGAAAACGCGCACCCTTTTTTGTGGAACAGACGGTACAAGTTTGAATTTTAGGAGGAGATTACACACACGCACATCCACACACACACATCCGGACATTTTCTAGAAATTTGTTTTCTGAACGTTTTAGCACACTCTGAACATGGTGACATGAAGATCTCGAGAAAAAAAATGTTCATCTTCACATAGATTTCTTTATGAGGGAGCAAAAGTTGCATGTAAGATTGATTACGGTAAACGTCGTCCACGTCTGAAATCGGACAGTCCTCCTTTTCCAGCGAGGAAAATATCGTCCTGGCTTGAGGTAAAGGCCCGTCGTTAGGTGGTTTCGAAAATGGCCCAGTCATTTTCAACTCTTGTAAGTTCATCAGAAAATGTGCCAAAAATGTATTTCTGTTTCGCTTTGCCGAAATTCCATGAACATTTTCACTGCATAATTTCAATAACCACTGATTGCATAGCGTTCTGTCCCTCTCGGTCACCACGTAAGGGTAATAAGTTTTCGCGAATGATATGAGAAACAGGTGATCCTGATCGAGACTATCCTCCATCTCGGTCTCTTCCGCCGTCTCTTCCAAGTATGATATCACTTATTTTATTACAATTTTACCATTATTAGTTTCACGAGATTATTATCAATGTCCGTGTCATTTGAATTGCGATACCAACAAAAGACCGAATTGTTGAACAAACTGTGAGAACATAAGTTTGACAAGACGCGGTTGACGAGTTCTTCCTGTCATCCTGCTTCAAATTGTTACTTTTCCTCGTGCTTTGATTGATCGCCAGAAAAGAGGTTACAAACAAAATCATATTACTGTCAATTTTCACACATCGAAGATAATACGCTGCGTTTGGTTATTAGAAGAATGAAACAGCTGAAAAAACAGAAAAAATATATTTTTAATTAGAATTTAAGTTTTTTTCAGTTTCTCATTACGGGGGTGGAAAATATTCTTATAGATGGTGGAAAAAATAGGTGAATTTTGGAAATTATTAATTTTAAAACTATTAGTCCGGTTTCATTCAAGTTGGTTTGAAGTTTGGGATATAATAGTATATTACGATACTAGTGCGAAAACAGTTTTCCTGACGAGTGTTGCAATCACACGAATCAAGAAAACGTTTTTCGCACGAGTATCGTATACAATTTTATGTCACAACGTGTGTAAATGGGGATTTGCGCACGCGAAGCGTGCGTAAAACCGCATTCTACGCACGGCGTGTCATAAATGATGTGTTTTTTCCCAAATTCTGGTCGGCGTATTCAACAAGTTTTCCGCCGGCACGGTCTGCGGTCTCTACTTTTGCGAGCAGTCGGTTAGGCTCAAACAAAATATTCGAGAAGATTCTCAAAGTGTAAATTCATTCCGACATGTAGAATTTCTTTTTTTCACAAAATGGCGTCTGATTGAAGTTGAAATTCATTTTTTAACCTCAACTCACGACCTTTTTTTCTTGATAAAAAAATTAATAAATATGTTTTTAAAAAGATCCTACGTGGCGAACGTGATAACCTATCCATTTACACCCGGCTAAAAGACTGAAGGAATGGCATTTTTTTTTTCGATTTCTTAGGTGATTCTTGCGAGGCTGTAACTTCGTAAGAATGGTCGTATTGAGGTGAGGCAAAAAGCATTTTGCAATTGACATGTCCAGTTATGAATCCTCGAGTTGAATTTTTTTTTTTTTAGCCATCGGTCATGGCGCCATCAACAGAAATATGGAATCATGTTTAAAGAGCAATAAACGTGCTCCTTGCGGTTTTGTTGAAATTTGGCCAGCTGGGACAAAAGCCCGATCGACGGTTCAATAAACATTTTTACTTTCAGCAATATTTGCAAAGTACTGGTGGATTTTCTAAATTACCAAAAAAGTACTTTTTGGGTACTTTTTCAAGTGAATGCAAAGAGTATACAAAATAAATTTCACAAAAACAATGATTAGGGCTTATAGGCAGTTTATTTAAGTTTTCAAAACTGCCGGTCGATTTGCTGTAGGACCATTGGTTCATGAGATATCGTTCATCAAAGGAAAAAAGGTGTTTTTTCAATCAGCGGTCGAAATTTTAGCGACGAATTTTCGTACAGGAAAAACTAAAGAAGCAAATTGAAGCTCAAGAATCAGTTTAAATGACCATGTTATTAATTAAGTAAAACAAATTTTGTTGAGCCCAAAGAAAATATTAAAAAACCGACAAATTTGGAAAATAAATTCTTTACGATATTTCTCTTGATTGCGCCACGACCGATGGCCAAAAGAAGAATTTCATCGCGAGGATTTAAAACTGTACATGTCAAGCTTAGAAATGCTTTTTGCCTTATCTCAACACGACCCTTTTTGCGAAGTTACATCTCCTCAAAAATCACCTAAGAAACCGGAAAATTGTTCCGTTCCTTCAATTTTTTGGCCGAGTGTATATTTTGTCCAAATTTTAAAGAAATCTGTCCAGCCGGTTTCCGAATACAGTGAGAACCGTCTTTGAAAAGTGCGTTTCGAGATAATCGCGATTAAAGTTTGGGAAAGAAATTATGTGCTTGGTGACTCGGTCGCTGATTATCTTTTCGGTAAATCGCCCATAATTTTTACAATTCTTCGAATATCTGGTTAAAATTTACACACGATATTCGTCATACTCCAAACTTAAAAAAAATTTACCAGCACCGTACCTGTTAGACGAAAGGAGCCCGCAGCTGCTCTGGGCCAGGCGGGGCGCCTCATAATGTCAATGTCATCTGTAATTTTCGTAGCAATTGACGATGGGCTCGGGCTTAACAACGTTTTGAATTTCGAAAAATTTCGTTCACCACTCCAGCATCCCTAAATTTTGTGATATTTGTCCAAATAGTTATTTACCTATAGACTTTACGGATTTTTCGTATTGCATTCGAGCTCAATCGATCGAGAAGTTCGGTTTTTGTGATATTTTGAATTTTTCAAGAATAGTATCGTATACAATTTTATGTCACAACGTGTGTAAATGAGGATTTGCCCACGCGAAGCGTGGGTAAAACCGCATTTTACGCACGGCGTGTCATAAAATAGATTTTCGATGCTTCTTCGGCCATCGAAAGTTGACCTCGTAGAACTCAAGTCCTCTAAATTTGAGCCCTCTATCTTATTGCTGAAGGACGGCTCAATAATGTATATAATTGATTCCACCCCATTTCGAACGGTCAAAAAGTTTTGCACTCCCAAAAAAATTGAAATTTGGTCAAATTATTCAATTATATGAAAAAGAGTAGTGTGAATTTTTTCAAATTTTTTGGATCGCATTTTTTTGAGTTTTTCAACATTTCAAAATTTTCTAAATAACGTTATATATTGAAAGCATACGATTAAACAGAAAAATGTTTCAAACAAAAAAGTTGCAGTTTTCCATAAACTTTGTGAAAACATTTTTCTTGGAATTTTTCGAGTTCAAAAAATGACCATTTTCATCAAAAATATACGAAAATAATTTTTTTCGGTCGGAATGTCACCTTCGATTTATCTCAAAAAATTCCTGATAATACTCTGAAATGTGTAAAATAGACACGTATTTTTTTTGTTATGGCTCGATTAGTTGTTCCAAAGCTATGCCTTGGTTTATTAATAATCTTTATTAAAGTTTTTTTAGAAAAATCCATTATTATGGAAAATCATAATCTCCCGAATTGTTTTTCTCAAATTTACAGATGAAAGAACATTTACAATAATAATATTAATGTTTTGGAGAAGGTGAAAAAGATTATTTTCGTATATTTTTGATGAAAATGGTCATTTTTTGAACTCGAAAAATTCCAAGAAAAAAGTTTTCACAAAGTTTATGGAAAACTGCAACTTTTTTGTCTGAAACATTTTTCTGTTTAATCGTATGCTTTCAATATATAACGTTATTTAGAAAATGTTGAAATGTTGAAAAACTCAAAAAAATGCGATCCAAAAAATTTGAAAAAATTCACACTACTCTTTTTCATATAATTGAATAATTTGACCAAATTTTATTTTTTTGGGAGTGCAAAACTTTTTGACCGTTCAAAATGGGGTGGAATACTTCAATTATATTTAACCACTTTTTTATGTATTCATTTTTTTTTTAAGTTGAACAATCTTAAGTTGATATCAAGGAGATCAACAAATATCAGCTCTCTACCGCAATATCAAGGCGCGCAAATTGGGTTTTCACAAAAAAAATGAGCTCTCACGAAAATTACTTTTATTTCGAAATGAATTAGAATTTTTACCCCAATTGCGTAAGAATTCTAATTCATTTTTGAAGAAAAGCAATTTTCGTGAAAGCTCATTTTTACGTCTTATCAATCGTCTACTACTGGGAAATCGTATTATTTAAAAGAAGAGAAAAAAACCAAAATCAGTAACTAAATAAACCAAAATAATCTTATTTTTATTAGGTCAACTTCAGATTGTTCAACTTGAAATTTTTAAAAAGTCGATAGAAATAATAATAAACATCATTGAGACGTCCTTTAGCATTAAGATAGAGGGCTCAAATTTAGAGGACTTCAGTTCTGAGGAAAACAGGGATAATAGTACCTGATAACTCGATTCTTATACCGTACACCAAGTATATTTATTTTGTGGATACACGGTAACGATTCATTAACGTTCGGCCGTTGAGTCTCGACTGGCGCTGCGACCGCTCACGTCTCGCTACCTGACTCATACACACGTTCGCTATGTCGTGTAACGTCTTACGGCTATCACAAGTTTTACGAGGTCAACTTCCGATTTCCGAAAAAGCATCGAAAATCTATTTTCCAACGGCCGGTCTAATACACATAAATCAACAATCAGGGTTGCTTGATATAAAATTTCCTTCAAATGCACTTGCGCGTTGAAATACGAGAACATATTGAAATTTTATACATCCACTGGTCGATACTAGAAAAGCAAAACAAGCTACAAGTTGAAATTTGCAATTATTTTCCCCTAAATCGTAGGTAGCGAATGAAGAGTCCTCCATGATGACGCCAAAGTTCCGAATAAAAAATAAAAATGCTTTCTCACCGAAGGACTTCGTGCACTACCTACGATTCAGAGAAAGCAAACTGCTAGTTTCAACTGTTGCAAGTTTCAACAACAAGCTTTTTAGGTATTATTAAATATTTTGCGTAATCTCATAACAACAACAAAAAAGTATAAAAAATCAAATTCCAATTTAAAACTGGAATTATTAAGAAGTTTCGTAGATTCTCAATCAGCTGCTAATTTTCTATTACATTCGTCCTTATCAATATACGCCAGATGACAATAATACTTTATTTTTTAAAAGATGACGATTCAACGCATTTTTATATTGTTTCCAACACAGAATCTATGAGCCAGGAAAGGAAAAAGGTTTCGGCCAGTCAATTCTTCACGAGAGACAGCTAGTTTTCCACACTCCGCCGTACAGTTTGCAGGACGTGTCGTTGCAGGATTTGTGCTATCCGTCGATGGGACTCAAGCCAACGATCTTTCAGGAAGGCATACACGGTTCGAAAATCGGTGTGGAGCGATCGAGATCCGTTATGGATCAAAACAAGGACGCGAACGTCGACGATTCGGGAAGTACGCGACTAAGCACAGCTTCTGCCAGTCCCATCGCCAGTGCGGGAGAACGGAAGCCCTTGGGAAGACGATTTTCTTATACTTCGATGCGGTAATAACTCAAAACTTCTATCATTATCCTTAAGAGCAACGCTGCTGGATCAAGCATCGAATAGTAATTAATCGCGAGGTGTACGAATATTTGAGAAATTGGTATATCATTTTTAAAACATCAGGATGTACGAACAATTAGTATGGAATATTGGTATATAAGGAGTTTCGGTACAGCTTATCTTTGGGGGGGATCACGAGGGGGAATCTATTGTATTCTAGCAGGGGGCCAACTGCTACACACTCGTTTTCCATCATTTAAAATGGTATTCATCACGAATAATATGTCCGTAATTATGAACAAATATATATTTTTTGCAATTATGAATATAATAGTATACTTTAGATGTGATGGATACTCTGTGTGTTATTTATAAAAATGATATAAAGTGTCGAGTAAACGTGGCAACCGTGGTAATAGCTTGTCGTGTTTCATGTTGCGTATAGTGGTCCGCCTGCGCTGTCGAAAGCGCCTCTCGGGCAGCTGTGTGGGTAATCTAACCTCAAAAATTGTGATTGCGTGATCAAGTTGTCGGTAGTTTTGAATTTTTTTTTTTATCAATGTCGAATATGAGTTAACAGTCGGAAGGCAAATGGGTGACGCAATCTAAAAGTTTGTTGTCAAATATTGATAAATTTTATTGGGTACACAAAACCTTGTTCACCTACGCCACTTATGCTACCTATTTGAAATTTCGCGCCATTCTTCGCACGATGCAAGGTTGCCGTCGTTTCCTCCGATAGCTGTCAGTCGTTGAAAAACGAATGGTTTTTCAATCCATTGGTAATTATGCAGTATCGCGGCTTTTTCGAATTTCACAGTTTTTTTGAATTCTCCTTTTCGAGGATGTGTATTCGGTCTTATAGATGAATAATCAGGCGGGGGAGGTCGAAAAATGCCATCGGAAATAATTTTTTTTACGTTTTTTCGAAATTTAATTTTTTAATTTTTTTATTTCTTTTGAGGTTAGGGAGTTGTTCTCCCCTATCATATACACGTCTATTTGTGTGTGCATAAGTGTGTACAGGATGTGTGACACGTACAATCCCAGCCGAAAGTACGCCAATCTGATAAATCTCGATTATAACTGCTTTGTGAATGCTAGGCAGTCATAAACATGAAATATCGTTTAATAGATGTTATTGGATCTTGTATTTTTTTTCACCTTTTTCAAGGATGCATGGCAGATATATTCCCAGCCAAAAGTAAGCCAATCTGATCAATCTCTATTATAACTGCTCTGTGAATGCTAGAGAAATTCATAATCCTCAAATATTGTCGAATATGACACAAAATGTTATTACATCTTGTGTCATTTTTCATATTGTATCCGAAAAACTTCAAAGCAAGCTAAATTTCTATACTTTTGCGTGCATTTCTCGAGAACCAGAGAGATGATCGGTCTTAATTTTTTTGTGGACATTCATCAATCTTTATTCCACACACTGACATTTTTTTTTATATTGGTTCTATGCGTTTATCGTCAATAATAGCCTCAATGGTTTCTTTCCCATAAGAACAAATGTTAAATTTCATATAGCTATGAATTCTGAACAAGATAGACGATTGTTTTGGAATTTCCCATATTTTTTAGAAATTCTAAGATCTACTGACTGTGAAAAATTCAGAATCTTCTTGACACATGTGACATCCTTAATGTTATTAATAATGCAAAATAATATTATTAATAATGCAAAATTAATGAGGCCCATTTCTGTTTTGATAAATTCTTGTCGCGGAGGTTTTAACGCGACAAAATAACCGATGAAAACACAGGCATCTTCGGAAGAAAGAGTTGCACTTCGGAACCAACGGTCCGTCCGAATCGATTTTTTAAACACACATTTTACAGTGACCACTTTCTTCCCCTTGGCGATTTTTTTACTTTTCTGGCATCTCCAGAATAAATCGTTCACATTGAAAACGGCGGGTTGTCCACAACTATCGCACTCTACGGAATTGGGAATTACCCCATGGGATTTGAGAAAATCAAAAAGTCGATTCTGATTTTTACATTTTTCAATGTCGTAGACGGTTGTTCTCAATCCGCGAAACAGTCGCCACAGTCGATATACGACGTTAAGAATTATTTTTCAAATTATTACGAATAATTGAAAAATATTTTTAAAAAATATTTCCAAAATAATTTTCTCATTTTTCTCACATAATTGATCAATTAGCGGATATAAA
This sequence comes from Diplazon laetatorius, assembly GCA_963662125.1. NCBI lineage: Eukaryota > Metazoa > Arthropoda > Insecta > Hymenoptera > Ichneumonidae > Diplazon > Diplazon laetatorius. The sequence continues at coordinate 13,235,258 of OY759158.1, read as the reverse complement.
ACTTAAGAAAAAATAAAAATGTAGAAAATACAATTTTTTTTTTCAAGTTTTGAAAGAATTTCAGTGTGTGGAATAAAGATTGATAAATGTCCGCAAACAATTAAGATCACTTTAAAATTTTTTGAATGCACTATGAAAAATGACAAAAGATGTAGTAACATCTATTTCACGAAATTTGACGATTATGAATTTCTCTAGCATTCACAAAGCAGCTGTAATCGAGATTTATTAGATTGGCTGGGAGTGTAAGTGTCATACATCCTTTACACACTTATGCACACACAAATAGACGTGTATATGATAGGGAAGAACAACTCCCGAACCTCAAAAGAAATAAAAAAATTAAAAAATTAAATTTCGAAAAAACGTAAAAAAAATTATTTCCGATGACATTTTCAGACCTCCCCCGCCTGATTATTCATCTGGAAGACCAAACAAACATCCTCGAAAAGGAAAATTTTGAAAAACTCCAAAATTCGGAAAAGCCGCGATACTGCATAATTACCGCCATCTAATCCTGTGTTAAAGTGCTTCATTACAAAAATTGATTTCTCAGAAACTATGTTGTAAATCAAGCTGAAATTTTACAAGTCATCATTGACATGATCAATGAACACATGGAAAAAAATTGAGAATTATGGAAGCATTTTCGTGTACTGTACCGAAACTCCTTAATTCGTTTCCGGTCTGAAGTACATTCGTACACTCTCAACATTCCAACAGTTTAATATGTGATATGTTTTTTTTTCCATAGTGAATATTCTGCTTTGTTTTACAATCACAAAAACGTTAAGAATTGTCGATAATTTTAAACTGTGCTCTTCACAGTGGCACGAACATGAAGGATGTAGTACCGTATTCGCGTCTCGTGGACACAAGCCCTTCGAACCAATTGCCCCAAAAATTGGATTCCGATTCGAAGCTCAATACCGAAAGAAGCAAATCGATTTTAAGCGTTCCGGAGATCGAGACAGCACCAAAAACTAGCGCGTCCGACTCTAAGCTGGCGATGGATTATTTCAACGCAACGGATGTCGAGTTGCTGCAACAGAGCGGCAGCCCTCAGTCGTTACCTCTCGTAACGACTGAACCGCGTGCGTCGAATACTCCGACCACAGCCAAGAGTGCGGAAGGCGTTAACATTTCTGACTCGCATCACTCGCTTTGTGTAAGATCAGATTCTGAAGAACGACTTAAGCAGGAAGTAAGTCGTCGTATCAGTTCGTAATTCATGAAGGAAGCTCGCTCCGTGCATTCCGCCGGAGTTGGTGCTGGACTTTTTTCATTATTCACTTCCTTTTGACGCTCCAAGTTCAAATAATTTTAACGATTCGTATGGAATGAAAATAATTCAAGAAAATCGAATATTTCCGATAATTCGTAGAATTCGAATATTTCCGATAATTCGTAGAATTCGAATATTTCCGATAATTCGTAGAATTCGAATATTGAAATAATTCGAAAACGTCGATTATTTTATATGGTTTGAAAATGTCGAATATTGCAAATAATTCGAAAATGTGGAATATTTTTTGATAATTCGAATAATGTTGACGCACCAGTTTTAGTAGCTCGTACCGACCGAATCTCGCGCGCAAATGAACTAACTCCGGGACGTCTCGTCGTCGATTTGTCACCACAGGTACAACGAACGATATCGATGTCGTCGGAAAATCATTCGGAAGCTTTCTATTCTGCGGACGAAGATACTAGTCACGGTTTGGGTGGAAGTCGGACGTCGAGTTTGCGCCAATCGATGGTAGGTTCGGGCTCGGTTTTGAGCCGAAACGACAGTATAAAGAAAAAGTTTTCGTCGGATCTGTCGATCGTCGAAAGTACGGCAAACGTTGCAGTTGCGGATAAAGCTCATACGCTCGAGAGAGCGAAGCCACTGCCGACGGTTAATCGCAGAAGTCCTCGAGTCAATCGCAACACCAGTTTTCGCAACGACGACCGCGCAAAAGAAAACGGCGTGATGCATGACTCGTCGGACAGCCACTCGGTGTCGTCAACGAGTTTTATATCCGCGGTATCGTCCCAGGAGGACATGACATTCGTCAACCTTCACATGCAAATCAACAAACCGATAGTCGACTCGGCTCTTCTCATGTCCAGTTACTCGAGTCACTTGACCCAGGTGAATATTCAGCAAAGAGAGTGATTGAAAATCGGTAATTATACAGAAAGTGGACAGCAACTCTGATTTTTGCAAGACACTGTCCCGAGTAATTTTGTGCATATATTATATATGAGTTCTTTTCTGAAATATGGCCGTCGTTTCGGACAAGCTATACTCGGAAGTTTATTTTTCCCGCGAAATTTTTTTGCCAAATGTCAATGGCTACTACAGAATGACTACGGAACCCTATCCCGTGCGTGCCCAACACGCTACTTGACAACTTTTTTCACTTTATGTATTTTTCTCAGTTTTTTTTCCGGCTCCGTGACACTAAAAAAAAATGGGTTATATTTGTACACTACGTTTGCCATAATTTTTTGGTGCTTTGGTGGCACAGTTGTTTAGAGGTATTACTCGATGGATATCGAAAAATGTCACAAATTTTTAAAAGTTTGAGGAATGATAGTTCTTGTTAAAATAATAATACATAAATTATTTCACATTTTTCCACTAAATAGTTCAGTAGTTATAAATGTATGAACGTACTGGGATTTGACACGGTCCCTTTTGGGAAAACAGCTTTTTTAGACTGAATTAATGGCTGCAAAACGAATACAACGAAGTGTCAGTGAATTCTGAAAATATTATATCATGGAGATTAATGTTATATATTTACTAGGGACCTTTGTTGTAGAAAATTCTATTGGCCCTAAAATGTATCCGTACATTCTTCTTGTAGAGAGGAGAGTTGAGCTGTGAAACTCGTTTGAAGACGAATTTTCGTAAAAAATTGATTTAAAATGTCTGTCAGTCTTGAAGATATTCAATTTTTTGCCTCGGGGCTTTCATACTTTTTGAAGAAAATTCAATTGCCTAAAGAATGGTATCCGGCAGATTTAGTTTCCAATCTTTTCTTTGAATCAGTCTGATGTATATGAGGTATTCCAAGCTCCAAAACATTATATCATCATTGTAAATGTTCTTTCATCTGTAAATTTGAGAAAAACAATTCGGGAGATTATGATTTTCCATAATAATGGATTTTTCTAAAAAAACTTTAATAAATATTATTAATAAACCAAGGCATAGCTTTGGAACAACTAATCGAGCCATAACAAAAAAAATACGTGTGTATTTTACACATTTCAGAGTATTTTCAGGAATTTTTTGAGATAAATCGAAGGTGACATACCGACCGAAAAAAATTATTTTCGTATATTTTTGATGAAAATGGTCATTTTTCGAACTCGAAAAATTCCAAGAAAAATGTTTTCACAAAGTTTATGGAAAACTGCAACTTTTTTGTCTGAAACATTTTTCTGTTTAATCGTATGCTTTCAATATATAACGTTATTTAGAAAATGTTGAAATGTTGAAAAACTCAAAAAAATGCGATCCAAAAAATCTGAAAAAATTCACACTGCTCTTTTTCGTCTAATTGAATAATTTGACCAAATTTCAATTTTTTTGGGAGTGCAAAACTTTTTGACCGTTCGAAATGGGGTGGAATACCTCATATATAGGGAAAAACGGCCGAAATCACGGGACTGAAACCTATCTATCCCCCGATGTGGTCGCTGATTTTTTTCTAGTATCTTTGGGATCCTACGACCTCACTAATTTTTTCTTTAGATTTTTTAGACCCCTCCTCCCCCTTCTCCCACCACCTTGTTTTGTTTTTTATCAAGGGGTAACTCCTATTTTTACCCTTTTTATTTTGATACATTTTTTCCCAGATACTTTATTGAAATTCAAGAACTTTTCTCATGAAATTGGAGTGGCTGTCGGATTGCTAATACATATATATTTTTTTAATTTTGGAAAAATTCGAGTTTTCCGAAATTTCAACAGATGATAATAGATTCCTATCTAAAAAAAAAAACAAGGGTGCAAAGTAGAACCTTGCACATTGCTTCCTCATAGTTTTGTACCGTTTTTAAATTATTGAGATGTAAAGTAGAACCTTGTGTCGATCAATTTTGGCTTCCTCATAGAGGAAGCTTTGGCAAATGTGTAAGAAGATAAGGAAGCCATAAGCAAGGTTCTACTTTACATCTCAATAATTTAAAAACGGTACATAACTATGAGGAAGCAATGTGCAAGGTTCTACTTTGCACCCTTGTTCACTTTCGTGACGTTGAGGGCTCCTTGTAAGTATGATGTAAGTCGAAATCAATATACATGGGGCAATTCATGTGAAATTTGAAAAATTATAATTCGCATAAAATCTGAACTGCTTGTTAGATTTTATCCAAATTCAATAGGAAATCCCTTTGGATGATAGTGCAACTTCGTACTAAATTTCAGCCGGATATCTAGAAAATTATAGAAGCTAGAGCACTTACATTGAATTTTGGAAAAATTTCAAAACGCCATAAAATCTGAACGTCTTGTTGGATATTGTCCAAATTCAATACGAAACCTCTTTCGATGGTAGTGCAACTTCGTACTAAATTCCAGCCAGATATCTCAAAAATTATGGAAGCTAGAGCAGTTACATTGATTTTTGGAAAAATTTAAAAACGCCATAAAATATGAATGGCTTGATGGATTTCGCCCAAATTCAATCGGGTTTCTCTTTGGATAATTGCGCAACTTCGTACCAAATTTAAGTCCGATATCTCAAAAATTGCTCCAGTTAGAGTGTAAAGATAGTTTTTTTCACACTAAAAAATGCTTTAAAAGTAAAGCAATGCGTAGATTTTTTCCAAATTCGGTATCGAGCATCTCCCTGTACTCGTACAACATTATACTGAATTTGAGCTCGATATCTCTAAAATTGTGGGAGCTAGAGACCAAAAATAATTTTTTGAATTTCGAAAAAATGCTGTGAAAACAAAATAACTTGATAGATTTTTCCAAAAATTAAATTGTGCTATGCGCCGTGAACCCCTCACATGTGTGACAAATTTCAGCTTGATATCTCGAGCCGTTCTCAAGTTGTGAGCGGTTAACCACTACTACACACATACACACACACACACATACATCCGGACATTTTTTCTAAATGTGTTTTTTAGGTGTTTTGAGACATACTGAACACGTTTTCATGAACATCTCGAAAAAAAAAAATTTCACGAAAACAAAGCTTCCTCTATGAGGAAGCAAAATTAAATCTATCTTGCAAAAAATCGATATTTTGATTATTTTCGTAAGTAAATCAATTTTTTGAGTATAAATTGATTTGTTTATAAAAAATATATTTTTGAATCGATTTTCTATCGAAAATAATCAAAATATCGATTTTTCGCTAGATGGATTTCATTTTTATTTTTTTTTTAAGGAAACCATTAGGGATGGTAGCTAGTCGGCTTTCGCTGTTTCGCCCTACTCCCATTCGCTGTCTCGGGCGGCTTTCGCTGTCTCGCCCTACTCCCATTCCGTCCTCGACAGCTCGGCTTATGGCGACCCGCCCCAGTGCCGAATCGCCACCGACCCAACCCGGCTCGTCTCCATCTGGCCCGGAAATATCTATCACCGGTAACGTTCGGAAGCCCCATCTTGCCACCGACCCAACTCGCCTCGCGCTTGGCTCTACCTCCGGAGCGGCACGGCGCTCGCCCCCAGCAGTGCCCCCCTCAATCTTCGACTTACTTTTCTACGCCCGGGAAAAAATCATTGTAGTTTCAAAATTTTTTTGACATTCAACATTGACATATTCTGTGATATTTTATATTCAATTCACTCATTTTAATTATGCCAAAAATAAAGGAAAATTGAATTGACTTTTTTTCCTGTCTATCACGCTTTGTGTCGTAAAACTTATGAAAATGATTTTATAAATTTATAGTCTCTAAAAAAAGGCAATTCAATTTTCCTTTATTTTTGGCATAATTAAAATGAGTGAATTGAATATAAAATATCACAGAATATGTCAATGTTGAATGTCAAAAAAATTTTGAAACTACAATGATTTTTTTCCGGGCGTGAAAAGTAAGTCGAAGATTGAGGGGCACTGCTGGGGGCGAGCGCCGTGCCGCTCGGGAGGTAGAGCCGAGCGCGAGGCGAGTTGGGTCGGTGGCGAGATGAGGCTTCCGAACGTTACCGGTGATAGATATTTCCGGGCGAGATGGAGACGAGCCGGGTTGGGTCGGTAGCGATTCGGCACTGCGGCGGGTCGCCATAAGCCGAGCTGTCGAGGACGGAATGGGAGTAGGGCGAAACAGCGAAAGCCGACTAGCTACCATCCCAACCATTATCATATATTGGAATTTCGGAAAAACTAACATTTTTTCAAAATTAAAAAAAAAATATATATATATATATATATTAGGAACCCGACTGCCACTCGAGTTTTATGAGAAAAGTTCATCAACTTCGATAAAGTATCTGGAGAAAAAATGTCATTCAAATGAAAGGGGGGACAATAGCAGTTACCTGGTGATAACAAGATTGAAAAAAATATATATATATTACCAATCCGACTGCCACTCCAGTTTTATGGAAAAAGTTCTTAAATTTCGATAAAGTATCAGGGAAAAAAATGTCATCCAAATAAAAAAGGGGAAAATAGCAGTTACCTCTCGATAAGAAAAAATTAGTGAGGTCGTAGGATCCCAAAGATACTAGAAAAAAATCAGTGACCACATCGGGCGTTTGAGTCCGATGATTTCGGCCGTTTTTCCCCATATATATATACAGGGATGGGCGCATTTGAGTGGAAAAGTATTTAAATACGGGTTTAAATACAACATTCTTTTTCACTCAGTATTTATTTTCGATTTAAATAACGAATGGATTTTCACTTATTATTTTGTCGAGTTTAAATACTGAGTGAAAAACCACTCGTTATATAAATCGGAAATAAATACAGAGGCAAAAAGAATTTTGTATTTATTTTTTTTAATACATTATGCCCATCCCTGTATATATATATAGATATGTTGGGCGCGGAAATCAAGTCTTCGTATCATTACGCGTAGTTGAAAGTCATTGATATAACTTAAAACGAAAAATGTATTTATTACGGACTACACTAACCAAAATAAAATAAACTAACGCAAAGTAAGTAACTTTGATCTTAGGAGCTTGTGGTCCTTAAAAGGTCGTGGTTAGGTAGCTTAGTTAATTAGTTTATTCAAAACAATTCAAAGTAACTTCGTTTCTGCGTCCTTTGTACATGCATAGCGTTGTTCACGAACACCCCTAAAATCATATGTTTCAAGGTCACGGGTTTATATTTATGTTGCTGCCCACTTGCTGTAAGATTACAAAAATAATAAATAACTCGGTACAGCAATGAAACCGTGACATAAACTTCATTTTTCAACGGTCAAATGTGAATCCGTTATCAATGACATTCAGGTACGTTGTTCAAATTGGAGTCAATCGTCTCTTGCATCCGTCAGTGATGCCTTCACAACGCCCATGTTCAGGCGGACCGAGGACGGTCGGTTGGTTTACGTCGGTGGCCTTTACGTGCCAAAATTTGAGACCATTGCCGAAGGTTTTACGTCCCTCAAAATGATAACGCGAAACGACGGATCGCCCACTGCTACTTCGTCGAATAAAACCCCGACTCATCCGTACCTGTGGGACAATGCGGGGTTGATCCAATCCGAAGGTTTTATTTCGCAAATTTAAACGTTTTCGATTTTTTTTTTGCGCTCATCGATTTTGTCATTTGAAAACAAATACATTATTTCACAGGCGAAGATGAAAGCACGAATCGCGATGAAGAGGAACTGTTGGCCGTGCAGCATGAAACAGGCTCACGAACAACGGTTATCGTGAAATTAAAGGGTGACGTTGATATCATGATAAGTCCGATGGTTCTCGAGTCTCTTCAGCGTTTCATCGACGTTATCACCCCGACTCTCGCGACTCTTCATCCGCTGACGATCCTGAATCATCTCCACAGCGAATGCATCTCGCGGGTCGAAGGAGCTAACATCCTGAAGCAGGATCAGAGCCTTTCCTACTGGAGCCAAGTCCATACGAGCTCGAAACGTTCAACGGCCGAGAGAAACATCAAAGGTGCACAGAGCGATGACAAAAGTAAGTAAAAGTCGCCGAAGGACCCGAATTTCTTAAAACGAAATCTTATTTAAGAATCGGTTCTTTGTTTTTTTCTCGTGTATAACAGGCAAAATTGCTCTACAAACGAGCGTCTACGAAGAGAGTATTACTACACAGATACAGGGTAGCATTATTTTACCTAAGGTACGCTTTCGTTGACAATTAATATTCTTTGACTAAAGAAATTTTGTTATTGAACAATGGATTTTCCCCCAATCACAGGTGAACATTACGTTGCTTCAAGCATCGGTGGTCGAGGAAATAATTTCTTTCTCCGCGTTGGACAATATCAGAGATCTCACGTGCGTCTCGCTGTTCGCGATATGCTTTGACGACGTAACGGCGCGTTTTTATTTGGGAAAACAAGCGCGCGAGGTCGTCCAAACGTTTCACAAACCTGCCGTGCTTCCTAATCAGAAAAAAGTTAATAAAATTAGCAAAGCTTTTTTACCAGGACACCAAAGTGCTGCGGTTGTTACCGACATTGTGGGTGGTGAAACGGTTTACATTGAAACGTCGGAAAAGCAGCAAGAAGAAATGATCATTACTTTGGGAATCGGTAAAAAAAAAACTAAATGGAATGATAATTTCAAAGATTTGCTTGAACGAGACTTTAAAGGCCGAATTTCGCAGGTAAGGTTCACTCGCAGTTGCGACGATTGAGGAACGAGTCTTCTATTTTGAAAGACGCTGTGATAACGGCTATACCGGCCCATCATTCGAGGGTATTGTTCACCTGCACAAGAATCACATCACCACTGAAGTGTATTGATTATTATCTTCATCAACCCACGGACGAGAAAGAAAAGCACAATGTAAGATTTGATGGGTTTAACAATTTTGTTGCTTTTAAATAAAAATGTTTATTTTTAACTCCAGAAACAAAATGGATCGCCCCAAGCGACGGAAGAATTCACGGCTGGCAGTGGCGAGGACAGACTCGGTTTTATTATGTTCGAGTGCGGATTGGAGGGAATAAAATTGAAAATTGTCAAACGATCGCAATTCGAAAAGGGCGACAATGGCCAAGATTCGAAAAAAGCTGATACCGAATTTTTTTACACCGATAGCGCCAAGAATTACGATGATGTGGATAATGCTGCTGGTTGGTAACTCATTATTGTCTCCATTATACAGTCTCGAGGGGAAGAATACACGAAGGTGACGAACAAACATCCAATTTTGAACTTTTTTTTTTTTGGAAACGAAACTTTAGGTACAATTCATTTCATAATTGAACTCTGCAAAGAAATTTTTCATTACAAAAATTTTGCAAAATGGCGACGGTATGGCGAGTCCTTCGAGGATAGTTTTCGCGGCAGTTGCCCGTTTCTGAGAAATCCAACGACCTCAATATTAATCAAAAAAATTTCAGCCAAGAATGTTGAGTATTTTAACATACAAATGCTGAACTTACCTCAGAAACATTCGTAAAATTCGAAAATATAAAATTAAAGTTTTAGAAAAGCAATAGTATGTTATAACACTAGTACGAACATTTTTTTTCTGACGAGTGTGAGTTTGCAGAACGAGCCGAAGGCGAGTAATGCAATCACACGAGAGCGTGACATAAAATCTTTTATGTCACGCTGTCCGGAAAAGTGCGGTTTTACGCTCACTTCGTTCGCTTCAAACCGCATTTACGGACCTTGTGACATGAAAATTCGTACGACACTCGCACGAAAAAAGTTTTCTGGACTCGTGTGATTGCATTACTCGCCTTCGGCTCGTTCTGCAAACTCACACTCGTCAGAAAAAAAAAATTTCATACTAGTGTCATAATATACTATTTTTTGCAATAATAAAGTACTTTTGAAGAGCGGTGAGTAACTTAGTAACAAGGTGATATTGTTATTGAGTTGTGTGTGGAGTTTTAACACGATCGGTCAACTCGTTTTTTTCCCATCGTTATTTCCCACAAACTTAAAAGATGTCATTTTGAGAAAAATGTGGTTAAAGTTTGAGCTCGCCTACATGCACGCCAAATTCTTTCTTCGCTCCAAATGATATACCTCAAAAACTACTTCGAATATCAACATACAACTTTTTGCAAATGAATCTTAAACGTTTAAACTACGTCAAGGAATGAATGATAGGTTTTGTCGGATACGTTGTTTACGAATGACGTATCTGACAAAACCCAAAAAGTACATAAAATAGTATATTATGACAGTAGTACGAAAACATTTTTTCTGACGAGTGTGAGTTTGCAGAACGAGCCGAAGGCGAGTATTGCAATCACACGAGTCCAGAAAACGTTTTTCGTACGAGTGTCGTACGATTTTTTATATCACAAGGTCCGTAAATGCAGTTTGAAGCGAACGAGGTGAGCGTAAAACCGCACTTTTACGGACAGCGTGACATAAAATAGGACTTTCCGTGACAAATTTGTAGATCTTTTTTAAATCCTCGAATTGAAATAATTCGACAATTTTGTAAACATATTCAAAGCTTCAACGACCGGAACAACGGAGAACGAAGCCTCGACGGTAAACGCTTCGAATAACGGACAAATAAACACGAGCGCGACTTGCACGAGTCTCGTTACGAGAGTTTCGAACGGAAACACCGTTTCCTGCGTGATCGAGCTGAAAACTGTTTGGTTTAATTTCGCGGCGCCTCCGAGAACACCTATTACACGAAAAATCGATTACACCAGACTGGACTGGAACCTTTTGAGCACCGCATCGCCAGCCATCAACGCTTGGATGAATCCGAGCAATAGATTTGCCATTCGAATCGTTTATATGTTCAGAAGTATGTATCAGCGATCTACGGCGATTGTTGCTTGCCTCATGGCCGAAGCCCTCGACGTACAGGGTATTCACATGCCTGTCAAGGTATGCTCGGGCTATTGTTCCACGTCAAAATCTAAATATTATTGTGCCGACGATATTTCATTTTTGTCTTGAACATTTGAATTTATCGATGTGAATTAATTTTTTTTTTTTTTCATTAATTCATGGATCTCATAATTTAGAGTCGTTACGGAAGATTAACGCCATTAGCCAAGACCCTGCAAGAAGATCCGTCGTGCCAGTTGTGCAGTATTCTGCGAAATTACGTTCTACTGTCGGATCTCGCTACAATCAGCGCTAATCTCAGAGAAGCGGACCTGCCGCTCCTGTCGACGCTCCGACAGGTTTTGTATAGTTTCGAACAACATCACATCATCCATGGAAACGATAAAAACTGATAAATATTTCATCAAATTTTTGGGATACAATTGTTCTGAATTCTGATATTTGACAAGACATTGTGTTCTTCAAATTCGCTACATCGGAATAGAATCAAACTCGTAGAAATTTGTTTTCATATTTATTGCAGGGTGTTATAGTTCTGAGCCGACAGTGGAAAAATGTTTTGTACACTCCATTGCTCTTGGAACACAATTACAAGATGAAACACGTGAAGCCACTGAATGTGACGTTTGCAGTATCGGATCCGGACGACGTAAGACTTTTTTTTCTCTATTGCCCTTCCCATTCATTTATTAACGTCGTGAAACAAAATTTGACTTGAAAAAAAAATGTTATTCATTATCACGATCTGCATAATATTAAATTGTTAACAATGTGGAGTTATAGATTATAGAAATCTATAACCTTATCCTAAAATAATCCCGTAGGAGTGCTCCGTTCGGTGTGTGAACAAGTCCAAACGAGAGGATATAATAATCGATGAACAGCGGAGTAAGAAAATGATTTTGAGATCAATTAAATACACAAAGCAGCGTCGCAAGGGTGTAAATATTGTTCGCTTAGTTGAAAAGAAAAAGAAAAAAACAATACCGTTTGTAGAAGCATTCGAAAGCTCTCTCATCGTCTATTTTCGCACATAACCGAACGTTTGCGCCTATAGAATTTAGATAAATGTCCATACGTTGGCCTCACCGCCGAAATTATCTCAATTAATCGTTGACATTTTTATGTATCAGTCTTGGAGCAGCACACTCGAAGTTTACACTAAGTCATTCAGGCAACGTTTCATCTACTTCTCCAATTGGAAAGTCGAGCAAATGTCTAAAAAAAAAATCACTGAACTAGACGGAAAATTCAAAATTATTTTTTCTTAAATGGAAAAAAATGCTATTTGTACAACAAAGCGTACACAATAAATTCATTAGAAACTTACCATTTATTTCGATGCAATTTGAAAAATATTCAATTAAACAATCATACTTCAAGAAAACTGTTTGATATATAAAATGAATCCAAAAAGCCTTTTTTCTATAATCCGAGTATAACTCGTATCGAAGATAAAATATTTTCATCCCCGATACAATGAGTTACACTCATCGTTTAGCTGCAAATTTCGTAACGATTCCCATCCCCCGACTATCATTCAGGCTTCAATCGGCAAATTTCGATCACCACTTGACAAGCCCATTTTACACGATGTAACGACTAACATTTCGCAATTCATTGCAATAATTTTAAAACTAAAAAAAACAAATAGTCAATAAACCTGTGTTCACCGTTTCCACGTTGAATATGTTTAAATCGGGTGGGGCTCGGAAATCAGAATGAGCAGTGTTCAGAAGAGCCAAAATTCCGAACGCGTAATGCTTCGAACGACAATGTTACAAACGGTCGCGGCGAAGAATGAATTCCTCCGAATCGTGAAAACTCCGAATGACGTAGCGATTGTACAATATTCCGAACGCCTACCAGTCGGCGGTAAATTATCAAAGTTAGATCTATGCCGCTAACTTTTTCATAGGAAATCGAATACTCTGGAACATTGTTCATGTGAACTTTTGGTCTATATACCGTTCTTTATCCAGCGTTCGGACGGGAAGGTAAAAATAAGAAGAAAATCAATACATTTTTCCGTGCGAACGCTGGTTAAACAACGCTATATAGACCAAAAGTTCACATAAACAATGTTGTAGAAAATTAAATTTCTTATAAAAAATTCAGGTCAGGAAATGTTGAAGTCAGGAAATGTTGAAAACCGCACAGACTAGTGGACGTTCGGAATATTGTACGTTCGCTACAATGTCATTCGGAGTTTTGACGATTCGAAGCAATTTCATTCTACGCCGCGACCGTTCATAATATCGTCATTCGAAGCATTCCACGTTTGGAATTTTTGCCCTTCTGAACATTGCTCATTTTGATTTTCGAGCCCCACCCTCTAAATCCTCGAAGCACATGAACCACCGGAACACGTCTATGTTTGGCGGGCGGCTAATCGCCGGTTTAGTTTGCTTTGGTACGATATACATAACACACACACACACACACACAGAGCACACACACACGAGATAGAGTTGGCTTACTTAATACGCAGGAAAATTTGCTGACGGACGGTGAGGGTAGCGGGGGAGACGTTGACGATCAAGAGGTGACGGACGAGTGCGCGATGCTGATCCACACCGACCACGTGCATAAGCATGCCCAGGTCAAAGGCGGTCAGGACAAGAGTACAGGTACAGTTATGACCAAGAAATCGGCAAATTTTCCGTTGGAAACAACCGAATTGTCGCAAGCGACATGAAAAAAATCGGTGAAAAAAATGTGATAACGTTGAGAGTTCGAAAAAACTCGGTTACATAGCAGAGCATCAAGTGAAAGTTTGATTGACAAAAACACGCAACAACCGATCTAACCCTGTGCTCGACATGAATCCTTTTATTTTGACCTAATTGATAAATAATCCCAAAATCGCTTGAAGAAAGCATTTCAGTTCATAAAATTAAAAATTCGCGCGAAGCTTGTAGACTACATATAACGGCACATCGCATATCGTCATAGAGAATTCGGCATTTTAGAATGTAAACGTAACCAGCCGTTAAACTGCGATTTTGAGGGGTGAAAGAATAATCGATTTCCTTTTCGAACTTCCAAGCTGTTCTCAGCCTCACATTTATTACTAGGATCAGCGAAATTGGAATAACCGACCAGTGTAATATCATTGAGTTGCATGAAAATCTTCGGAACCGTCTAACCAACACATGCATCACTCAATGAAAAAGCATTAACCCGTAATGGTCGCACTCGGTCCAGCGAACCCAAGGCAATTTTTGAATTGATGTAACTCCCAAAAGATAGTTCTAAACGGAATGTGTAGCTCCATTTGTTGTTGTTTGAAGGTCCCATAAAAGCCTCCATTAGTTTTCGAAAACCGTTGCGGCGTCAGTGCGTCGGTTGGCGTTGATTTGTACGGACGTGTTATTCGTTCGGATCCGCTGGACCCAGTGCTCGATATTATAATATTTTTTTCTTAATAGTATACTACTTCGAGAGTACAAGCCAACAACATTTTTGGATGTATCTAAAAAATTGAAATTTTTGCGATTTTTTTAATAAACAAGAACGCAAAGTAGAACCTTGCACATTTCTTCCTCATAATTTTGTAACGTTTTTAAATTATTGAGATGTAAAGTAGAACCTTGCTCATGGCTTTCTCATCGTTTTACACATTTGCCAAAGCGTCCTCTATGAGAATGCAAAAATTGATCGACACATAGTTCCTCATGAAGGAATCTTTAGCAAATGTGTAAAATGATGAGAAAGCCATGAGCAAGGTTCTACTTCATATCTTAAGGGATGGGTTAGGGTTTCCGCCCAAAAAAATAGTATATTACGATACTAGTGCGAAAACAGTTTTTCTGACGAGTGTGAGTTTGCAGCACGAGCCGAAGGCGAGAGTTGCAATCACACGAATCAAATAAACGTTTTTCGCACGAGTATCGTATATAATTTTATGTCACAACGTGTGGAAATGGGGATTTGCGCACGCGAAGCGTGCGTAAAACCGCATTTTACGCAGGGCGTGTCATAAACACTTTTTTTGCGATTTTTCTTCTCAATGGATTGAGCAATTTTATTCAAACCTTTTGTAGATTATTGAACATACTTTTGACAATGTTGCGTAATTTTATCATGCAGAAACATTGAAGCATAAGCCGGTAACAGAGCTTCCCCCAGAACGTCTTGGGAAAAAAAAAATTCGCAGTGTTCACTAGAATTCTACTTTGCAAAATCCGCTCGTGAATATATCGAGTCCGAAATAAATATACGGGGAATTCCATGTCTAATCTAAAAAATTGAAAATCGTAGGAAATCTTAACATCTGGTTGGATTTTGTCATAATTCAATACCAATCATCTTTCGATAATAGCACAACTTTGTCCCAATTTTGAACCGGATATCTCGAGAATTGCAGAAGATAGAGTAGGCACATATATTTTTTGCAACTCATATGAAATTTGAACGGCCGGATGAATTTCGCCCAAATTCAATACCAAACATCGTTCAATAGTAATGTAAATGTGTACCAAATTTTAGCGAAATATCTCGAAAATTGTGGAAGATAGAGACCGAAAATAATTTTTTGGATTTTTAAAAAATCCTGTAAAAACAAAAGAACTGCATGGATTTGTCTGAAAATTTAATCGTGCTATGCGCCGTGAACCTTTCACATGTGTGACAAGTTTCAGCTTGATATCTCGAGCCGTTCCCAAGTTATGAACGCTCAACCAATGTTACACACACATACACACACATACACACACATACACACATCCATCCGGACATTTTTCTAGATATAATTTTTAGATGTTTCGGGACATTCTGAACACGTTTACTTTTATGAACATCTCAAAAAAAAAAAAAAAAAAAAAAAATTCACGAAAACAAAGTTTCCGCTATGAGGAAGCAAGAAGGGTAGTTTTTCAAAAAAATGTATTCTCGCGTTTGTTTGTAAAAAACAAAATATTGGGAAAAAAAATTGGATTATGAAGAGGGAGTCTGAAACTTCATTCTCGTACAAAATTTAAGTCAATACATGGAAAAGAACGCAAATGGCGACTGCTTTTCTGCGGAGGATCAGCTGGACCCAGTGTGACCATTACGTAACTTTTTAGAAGTGTGACCATTACGGGTTAAACTAAATTCAGACGAAATGTGAAACAATTTAAAAACAAATCTCCAAAAAAAATTTCACGGGATGAAAGGGTTCCAATAGGCACGAAACTCAATATTTCCCACCATTGCTTAATCCAAAAGAACTATCGATCTTCTGTTTGTATTACTAAAAACTTTTGCTATTTGGGATAAAATGGTAAAACTTTCGTTGTCTGGGTGTTGTATTTGATTGGTAAAAAAAATTGAAATGAAATAAAAAATAAAAACGTGCCGGCTTCGTGTCGAGCAAGCAGGTATGTGTGGCGATGGTTTAACGGTGCCGGTGAGTTCTCCCCGAGGTCGAGAGACAACCGCATTGGCAACCCCGGTGCCGGGTACCGATTCTCTGACGTCACCCTCCCCACCGATTGCCCTATCGAAACGGGGAAGATCGCTTCAACCCACCCAAGTACCTGTTAGCACTCGGGCGAGTATCGTCTTTCCGTTGCTTACTAGCGGTGGCCTGTTCAATCAGCCACGGGAACCCAACAACATAAGTAAGTCGGTGCCGCGACTGACAATCAATTATTTACATTTTTTAAATAGCGTTCTTTGTCATAAACAATTGACAATTCCATCATGTGTGCATGTTTATCGACATTTGCTTGATAAATCGATTTAATTTAACCGAGTAAGTACTCAACGCCCGATCGTACGCGGAGCTTAGGTTTGCGGCTTTGCTTTTACGATAAATTAATGTACTATTGATATGATTTTTCGCTTTCCTGCTTCAAATAACGAATTGCAAAATCGCTGAATCAGCTGTTTGTAAATTGAGCGAATGAGACACGGAATTATTAACGATTTTCCGGGGTATTACGGGTCTTGTTAAAATTAAATCTTTAATATTTTTTAAGTGAATAACACGAGAAAATTTCTCCATATAAATATATATATATATATATATATATATATATATATATATATTTCCGTACTTATTTTCTCGATGAAGCATCAAATGATGATCAGACTCTTGTTGCTTCTATTTAATATCGACACGGAAAGACATGAACATCAATAATTTCCAAGATTTATAATAGTTTTATTCGAATGTTGGTTTCGCCATAAAATTTTTACGAGGAATTGTCCATGTTCGGTAGAAAAATAACTGCTAGAATGTGAAGTCCACCAAAACAAATGGGTTTTTTTTTCGTCGAACACTAGGCTATGGCACTTTGAAGGAAGAAAAGACACCGCAGATTCATGTCCCTTATTCGCATCAATTGGGCTCAAATCCGAGCATTTACTCCGGAGGCGGAGGACATGGAAGTCAGCACAGTACAGGCAGCTTGGATCAAGTTACTTCGCCAACGGTTCACCACTCGAATCGACCGGCCAGTACCGGAGAAGATTTGTACAGCTGGATGGCTAAGCAGCAAGAATTTATCAAGGACACTGACAAAGGAAACCTCAAAGGGAATTGGGTAAGAAGAAATTGTAATTATTTGCAACAAACTTGACTTATCATTAAAGAAAATGTAAAAAATTCTACTTTCATTGTGATGTACCATTCTGTCAGGTCTTTCGCACTGAGCAAAAAACTGTCAAGGTACCTAATTTATCGATAAACAGATTTTTTCCAATCGAATTGTTTTCGTTCGGATTTTGTGTTTATGTGGATTTTAAGCTTTGCCTCAATCACCATGCTGGACTATTAGAAATCAGGGATGGGCATCCATTCAATGAAAATGTATTTCAAATACTTTTTCAAACAAATAACTATGATTAATTATCATGCAAGAATCAATATTTTCACATTTCTGTAATAATTATGACCAATTTACGTGAATTATGATACTACAATGAATTGAAGTATTTAATATATCTGGTAAAATTCGTTATCATTTGGTCCGAAAAGTATTTGAAATACATTTTCATTGAATGAATGCCCATCCCTGTTAGAAATACAATCGTGACGAATATTTATGAAACAGCATTTTGCATAGTAGTAGTGAAGAAGTACTGTGAAATTCTTGTCGCAACGTAAATTCTCGAGAGTAGCAAATATGCTGTTTTAGAATTATTTTCGTAAAAGAAAACGTTCACTACAATAAACTCCGTTTCAAAACCCAAAATGATTTGGCATTGATTACATCAATGCCAACAATTCGAAGAAGCATGATATTATTATTACAATTTTTTTATTGATTTTGTAGCTCTAATATTTTTTTCCGGCTTTTGCAGTCACAGTAGTTTGCTTGCATTTTGATCGCCGATAAGGGGTTGTTCAACGTTGATTGACGATTATTTCCAGGATTCTAAAATCAATACAATGACGACCGAGGATACCGAAGAATCTGATATCCAGAGCGGTGCTTACTTATATCCAATGAAAGATTCTCTTCGTTTGTTGGACGCGCATTTGATATTCGAACCGCTTCTGTCGTCTCTCTCCGTAATGCCGCAGCAAATGCTCTCGGCGATTGGTTCTGGAAACGTTAACAACGTTTCGTCTCTCGAATCGCTGGGCTCGAATCTGTCTCTCGTCGGTACTATGGATACCATGAGAATCGACATAGTTGTCAGCGAATTTGGAAAAGTCGTTGACAAAAAAAAAGGTAAAATCAAAAATCAAATCGAAAGAAAAACACGTAACCTGTTAAAACGTAAAAAAAAAAAAAAAAAAAAAAAAAAAAAAAAATTGAAACTTTTAATTTGCTTCCTCTGAATCGTAAGTAGTTAACGAAGATTACTAGTGAACTAAGATTAGAGAGGAAGCAAATTGAAAGTTTCAACTTGCAGTTTGTTATCATATTGAAATATTCATCAATAGGTGTATGAAATTTCAGTTTCTCCTAAATTTAAACGTGTAAGTGGATTTGCACCAAATTCAATGCTTAAACAACCCCGACCGTTGATTCGTGCGAATTCATGAGATTGCGCATGACAACGCAAATAGTTTTAAATCGGCAGAGGCTCCAAATTGAAAAACTTGAATTTCTGTGAAATCTGAACCACTCAGCCGATCTCCGCCAAATTTGATACATGGAACAGTTTGATGATGTTCCATAATTTTCGAAAATTGAGGCTCAATCAGTAAAAGTCGACGTGAGCTATTTTGATAAATTTAACTTTCCGGCAAATAAAAAATATTATAAAATCGAAATTTCTCTAGATTTGGCTCAAATGCAATACCAACCAATCTTGGGTACAAAACTGATCGTGAAGAACTATTTAGAGGAATAATATCTCAAAATTTGCGACCGATATAGTGTAAATAGTCCTTTTCTTAGTAATTTCAAAACGACGTGAAAATTCGAGCCGCAGTTTGAATCATGACGAAAATTATAGTAATTAAAGGGATTACAGAGCTGCACATGTCTGCAACATTAGGGGGCTGTAGCAAGAACCGTTCTCGAGTTACATACGTTTGAATTTTGGAAGACCTTTACACACACAGACACATATATATCTGGACATTTTCTCCAAATGTGGTTTCTCGACGTTTTAGCACATTCTGAACCTATTTACATGAAAACTCGAAAGAAAATGTACTTACCGTCATATAGCTTTCTCTATTAGAAAGCAAATGGGTCCTCGAGTGTATTAAACGTTTTTTTCATAAATCTCATAAAGAAAACCTTACGATATAATCTTGTTCGCAGCGAATAATAAGTACCAAAACAAAAAAGGCGGTAAGTTTTATCTTGACATACCGCCCGAGACGCCGGCTTTTCTTTGCGAAAAAATTGGAATCGACATAGACGTGAAAAAAATGGCAGATATGACGGTTGACGAGATGATACAGAGACAAAATGTGCTCTACATATCCCGAGGACAGTTGAAAAAACACACGAGTACGGTGGTGAATTTTAGTCTTAATATTCGCTATATAAGCCAGCAAGTGAACATGCCACTGCTAAGATTGCTTCATCAGATAAGCAATATGTATCAGAACGTTAAAGAAACGCAGATGGAGCTCAAAGAGCAACAACCAGAGACAAAACGCAACGTTAATCTAACGGTCAACGAGCCTGTCACGAAAAACGGTTCTTCGTCCAGTTAGTACTTTAAAAATTATTATTATTATTGTTATTATTGTATTTTTTAACGATGCATTACCCGGTACAGAACAATTATCAATTTTTTTTTTTTCACAGCTTCCGATCTTCAAGAGCAACTTATTCTCGGTGACAAAAAATCGGAAGAACCGTTGCTGCGTCACAGTTTCGAATCTAACCAGCCAAAAGTAATTTCTCCGTCGGCGAGTATTCGTTCGCGACCTCAGAGTTTCGCCCAAAAGTTGCGAAGCACGGGAAAAAGCGTGAAGGGTTATATAAATTTGAGCGAGGGTGTTATAACGCCGAGTTTTGGTGCAAGCCCCAGCGGTTCTGGATTGGAAAAGTATAGCATTATTACGGAAAAAGGCAAAGACAGTGCGAATGTGACTCCTCGATGTTGGAAAACCATTTACTATCTTTTGGATCTGTATGCCACCAAACCCGAGACAAAAACTATCACTCATCGATTTTCCATACCCGCGGAAGCTTCGGATCATTACAAAAATGCGCGTAAATACGAAAATTTGAACGAAACGAAAGACGGTGACGTCGAGAAAGGATTGACTGCCGATAACAGTTCGACTCCTGTGCCACTTCCACGAGAATTCAGTGAGCACAACTAAAATGAAATAATTATTTTTCTTAAATTTATTTCACACGTATTTGAGATATAATTCGTAACAAGAGCGATGATTATTGCAGACGTCGTGACCGGAGAACGCACCCGACTGATTATTTTCGGTGTCGCGAGGATCCATCGAACGAGATTGCTAGCGATGTTGAGCGGTCTGAAGCTCGAAGCCGAGATCACGAGCTTGCACGCGAGTTTGACGTGTAGAAAAAAATCGCGTCCGGCAAGTCTCGAGTGCAGCCTAACCGGACAAATTGGCCGAACGATGATCGTTCTTCTAGAAGGCGTTGCGCCGAATCAACAGACGGTTGTCAGAGTCACTGTCGGCAAGTCTCAGGCTCTTTACTCGAGCGTAACCAGGCGTCAGAAAGATAAAAACAGCGGGTTGCTCACCGTAGGAGCTGTGAATATCGATATACCCCAGCATCCGGTGGCGCTTCATGGAATGATGACGCGAGGCAGCAAACAACTGTCCTCAACGTTGCAGGCGAGCTTGAACGACTCTTTTCTCTTTGACTTTGACTTTGTTCATCAAATTTCCAAGCTTTTAAACGTTTTTCACAATAATTAGCCAAAGTTTAGCATTGAATTTCTTCGGTTAATGAATTATTTTGCTGTTCGTAAGTTTTAGGGTTCCATACCTTAAAATGAAAAAAAAATCAACCCATATAGAATCACTTTGTCCACGTAAAAGTGAAAAAATACACGTCCGTCGACTCACTGACCATGACAGCCTATAGGGTACTCTTTTCGTTGTGCCAGAATCTCAAAATTTTACACGACCGAAGGTTTCACAGTACGAGTAAAATAAATAAAACCCGAAAATCATTAATTTTTAATTCGCGCAAAGGTACCTATACACAAAGAAGCATTGGGAATCGGGTCCATTGTCTACTTAACTAACTGTTGTTAATAGTTAAATTGTTTCAATTGTCAAATTGTTTAATAATGTAGTATATAACAATATGATTATTATTCCATTATGACAATATAACGTCACGATAATACAACGTAACTCTAGGGGGAGTCTTACTCGTACTTGTCCGACGTTTTTTTTTGCTTTTCAATTTAGTCACACAGTTAGAAAGAATTGCATTTTTTCGTGTCTGTCTTTCGATCCTATTGAAGAAAGAGTGACTTGGGTTTGAAAAAGTTGGTACTTACGTGCGATATTTGGATGGAAAGTCATATCATTTTATTTTGAAAAAAAAAAAAAAAGGAATTACGAGTGACGAGAACTTCGTCAAGATTATCGCGTGGACAGCAGCAAGACGAGGGTGACGGTGCGGCGCCTGGAAGTCCTCACAATTATCCACCGGCGCCGACGATAGACGTTGACAAGCCCCACCGAGTTTCCGGGCTTCTGGAACCTATTGTCATGCAATTTCACATAATCATTCAGAGCCTCAGTATCACCGCGGCTCTGCTCCCATCGCTTCAGGCTCAATACAAAATGGATCAGGTTAACAGCTCCGGTATAACCGGTAGCAAAGCCAAATTTACGATAGATTTGCCACGACACAGTCTCAGTTTCACGACGAAGATTCAAGTGACCGAAGCCAATTTGCCGTCCGAGGCGAGCATCGAGCTGCCGAAAGTTCATGTTTCTGCGGAATACATTCAAGACGGTAACAGCAGCTTAAACGAAAGCAAAATTGCCGGTGAGAACAATTTCATACGCTGATGGCTTTATCATTATTTTGTGCTATTTCGATTTCTTAATTATAACATTTCAAAGTATAATGAGAGCTACACTCGAGCTCGTAATTTTTATTTGGAATTTCTTGTTCGCTGTGAAGAACATTTTTCGGTAGAACAAATTGTGATTTGCCATTGAACGTTGTAAAATTTCGTCACATTTTTCTGCAGATGGCGTTGTTCTCCGACAAGGAAGTTATCTGAGCGCTACCGCTGACATAGGCGTATTCGAACACTCATTGACGACGGATCTGCTTAACCATTTGGTATTCGTGCAAAAAGTATTCATGAAGGAAGTCAACGAAGTCGTGCAGAAGGTATACGGAGGCGAAAAACCCGTTCCACTTTGGCTCGAAGATGAGGAACCGACTACATCTACCTTAAAGAGAATTCTCTTCTCGTTGATCATACGAATCAAGGTATTGCACTTTTTTTTTCCCAACGAAAATTTTAAAATTTCCCCAATTATTCATCGAAACAAGGATGCAGAGTAGAATCTTGCACACTGCTCCCCCAGGATTTTGTACCGTTATTAAATTATTAAGATGTAAAGTAGAACCTTGCTCATGGCTTTCTCATCATTTTACACATTTGTCAAAGATTCCTCTATGAGGAATTCTGTGTCGATCAATTTTGGCTTCCGTGGAACCTTCGGCAAATGTGTAAAACGATGAGAAATCCATGAGCAAGGTTCTGATTACATCTTGATAATTTAAAAACGGTACAAAATTATGAGAAAGCAATGTGCAAGGTTCTACTTT
The DNA here is from genome assembly GCA_963662125.1 of Diplazon laetatorius. Taxonomy (NCBI): domain Eukaryota; kingdom Metazoa; phylum Arthropoda; class Insecta; order Hymenoptera; family Ichneumonidae; genus Diplazon; species Diplazon laetatorius. The sequence continues at coordinate 13,212,117 of OY759158.1, read as the reverse complement.
GCATCCTTGTTTTTATATTTGCTCCGCTTGTAAATATATCGAGTCCGTAATGAATATACGGGAAATTCCATATCAATTCTAAATTCCATACCAAGCTAGTTTTTTTCTTGTGAACCCATAAGAATCTATGAAAAGCCCGCAAGGATGCGACGTAAAATAACAGCAACGACGAAAAATCATGAATGATGCGAAAATAGTTTTCCGTAAGTGTGATGTGAGTCGAAATCAATATCTATGGGGCAATTAATTTCAAATTAAAAATATTCGAGTTCGCAACAAATCTGAACGTGTCGATGGAATTTGCCGAAATTCAATACGAAATCTCATCCGATGGTAGTGCGACTTCGTACCACATTTCAGCCGGATATCTCAAAAAATGCGCAAGCTAGAGAGCGCACGACGGTTTTGTACCAATTTTAAAATCCTCTAAAAACAAAAGAACTGCATGGATTTCGCTCAAATTCAGTACCAAGCATCTTCCCAAAGAAGTGCAAAACTCGACTGAAATTGAGCTCGATATCTCGAAAATTGTGCGACCTAGAGAAAAAGAATATGGGTGTGTTGGAATGTCACGCCATGGAAGTGAATACTTGTATGCATTTCGCTGACGCGACAAATTATTTGTGCCGATGAATGGAGAGAGGAAGAGTCAGTGATCGAATTATGAATTGGCAAGGAAGTCGAAAGTAGCCCGCATGTTGATATTTGTGTTTTCCAAATTTTTTTATCTATTAAGAGCGGCGGGAGGGGGGGGGGTAAGGGCTGCAGCGTCAATTTTTTTTTTCATAAATAACGATAGAGCAAATTAAATCAGACCTTTTGCACATCATTAAGTATTATTCAACTAACATTCTGTAATTTTTTAATGCGTTAATATCGACAAACAAGCCGGTGATAAAGGTTTTCCAAGAACGTCTTTGTAAAAAAAGATTTGCAGTGTTAACTATATCTCAGCTGGAAATTATCTGTCTTATTTTTTCATTTTTACAATTTTGGTGGTCATTTGAAGTGAAAACTGCTATTTTTTACGAAAAATGACCGCCAAAAATTTTAGAATGAAAAAAAAAATCAGAGAACGCAAGGAGGAGGCTTTGATGATAGTTTGACTAAATTTAGATGATCTTTGATTTCAGATAATTTTCAGCTGAGATACGGTTAATACCGCAAATAGTTTTTTTCCAAAGACATTATTGAAAAAGCTTTGTCACCGGCTCGTTCGTCGATATTTTTGCATAAAACAATTACAGGATGTTATCGAAATGATACTTAATAATGTGTAAAAGGTTTAAATGAATTATTTCTATACGTATTTATAAAAAAAAATCGCAAAAGGTTTTTGTTTACTCTCCAGCTGGCTGGCGAGCCGATTTTGTGTCGTTTAAGAAGTATTCATTGAAAAAAAATAAAGGAACATGCTTCGAACCTTCTAGATGATCTACGAAAAAATTATCCATAAGCAATAAAATGGCAACATGTTCAAAAATATTTATAAAGAGGTGAGAACGGAAAAAAAACTTTCTTTCGCTCAAAAGTCTTCATCAGTCTGAGAAATTTTAATATCTTTACCTAAAATTTTCACGTGATACTCCTGAGATATATTTTGAAAAAAGCTTATTTTGAAAAAAAATAGTAAGATAGTGCGCGTTACAAAAAAGGTATTTATTTCGACTTGTGGAGAGAATCGATTTTGGAGTAGGAAAAAATGTCGAATTATGCAGGAGCATGGTATTTATTCGTAAAAAATGTATTATAATTGTAATTTTTAGTTGTAATGTCACTAGCTGTTACGCGCTCGAGGGCTGCACGGTTTGAACGGTTGAATAACGCCTCCACTTCGGACCCTTGGTCCAGTGCGACGCACAGTCCCTTTGTCGTGGGACTGCTGCGTCGGCTTTCCCGGACGCTAGTGGAACGGCCGCGTGTGAGTGTGTATCATAAGTGCGACCGTTGGAAAGATTTCAACGGCTTGCTCTTACCGTGAGATTGCTGTAGTGGGTGTTTTGGGTGTGAGAACGTTTGGGCGTATTAAGGTAGTTCTTGAGTTTTCTCAAAATCTATAGAATGGCCTGAAATTGTAGTATGGTGTAGATACAACCTTTATGAACCGGTTCCTAAATTTTTTATTCGATCCACCACTTAGTTTCTGAGATAATTGCAATCAAAAATCGGTTTTTTTGTACGTGATGCCTATACCTAACACGTGGATGGATAGGACTTTATTCACACTTTTTATTATCGGCGCTAAACGGAACTATACATTTTTAAATAAAACCACCGGTGTATGCAGTACTAGTGTAGGATTAATTGAAAAAAAAAATTGCAATATTCCACCACTTAGTTTCGGAGATATCGACTCACAACAAATATTTATTATACTCGATACGGAACGGACACGCAATCAGCCGTGACGAAACGGCAACCGTGTTCGCTGTGGAGAAGAGATGGGGGCGCGGCAAAGTCCGGGAATTTGAAACGGGTTTTTTTCTGAGTTTTGATAATAAGGAATATGTAAAATAGAACTTAATCCCATTCGTGTTTCTTCCACTGCTTTTCTTGAAAAAATATCTTTTTTACACTCAATACACTTTAAATGCTCGGAACGATATTTCAAATCAACAATCCGTCGCCCCTCGACAGCAAACTTCTGTTGCTGATCGTTGAGGTTATGGTCGTTGAGGTTATCACGTTTAGCACCATTCGCTCGACACATAGCCGCAACAGCTTTTAATTCGTGATCACAATTTTTTTTTTCGCAAACCGACCCTTATCCCTCACTCGGCTGGACATTTTCTCAATAATTCGTTGATAAAAATTCACGGCCAATGGTACACGTTTGATGTTTCTAATACTAGAAAATTGCGCTGTTGCCGCTTTTTCAGCGCCACGCTCTATGTATGTAGGGGGCCTATCCATGCACGAGGTGTGATTGTGTAGGCTGTGCAGAGAGTACAAGCTCTGTCAAAAGTTTTCAACCGACAGCATCATATGAGATTGGGTTTTACTGTACACTGCGGTCGAAACTTTTAGCTGATACGTGTACCTCCAGAACTACCTTAATTATTGTGTGTGACCGTTACATAGACACAAATATACTTACTTTTGCGACTCTTATTCTGAACACCAAAAAAAATTATGTTTTTCACCAATTATATACACGACAGTCACACTGGGTGGATTCTACCCAGGGCCACGCGCGCAGTGTTGTTTATTTTGTTGAAAAATATGCGAAAATAGAGCGTCCCCTCGTATAACGCCTTACTCGTAGTTTACTGGGAAATTATAATTAAAGTCATACTCCTTATAGATTTGTCAAAATTATTTTTACAAAGTTATAATTTTATTTGTGATCGATTGCGATAATGGGACACACGTCAGGGAGCCATGGGCAGCGTGCGGTGAGCAAAGACAAAAATTATGGTACTGGCAACGCGCGCGAAGCACACTCCTACTTAACCAATTTTTTCTCCGAATTTCTAAATTTTAAGAAATGTTCAATAAAAAATGCGCAAAAATTATTTGAAAATTGATGCGATAAGCTTAACAAAATGTTTGGTTCTGCAGAGAATACAATTGACGGCAACAACCCCGACGAATTCGGCGGTGAGATTGGAAACCGGAGCCGTCGAGTTCCAGCTGTCGAATCGCGTGCAAAACGTTTCCGGTGCGACTCAGCCAAATCCCTACACAAAATTGTTCGGCAAAGCCCAAGTGGACATAAATTTGTCATTGGGACAATTGTTGAAAAACGTGATGTTCGAAGAGGCCGAGCCGGAGTTTCAGCAATTTGCGTTTTTCAATACACGAGTTGGATTGCGAAACGCTTTTCAGGAAGAAATGGTTCAGGGAAACGACAAGGAAGTCGTTCTTATAACGTTAAAACGTCCGTTAATTTATATTCAACCGATGGCGGTCGACAAAGCCATTCTCGTTTGGCTGAATTACAAAAACGCTTACGAATATTGGAACGAAAAACGTGCGAATCTCAACAAAGAAGTTTTAACCGCTACGCAACAAGTCTTCGAAAAAGTTCCGTTCGGACAATTGACCAGCCAACTCAGCGCTCCGCACTTGAGTACTTTGTTCTTACAATTGACCATCGACGATATGGGAATTTGTATTCCCTTGAATCCTCTACCACCGAACAATTGGCGTCACAACAGAGCCCTCTATGACGGAGAATCGCGAGGAGCCGTTGTTATTACTCTCGAGAATACCAGCATCTCGGCCTGTAGCAGTGGAAGTCTCGTCAGCAAAGGAAGGTCGGTGTTACACAAAAAAAAACCCAATCAATCATTTTTTTGTCGTAGAAATTTTCAAATTCTTCCGACATTTTCAATCGATATAAAACAATCCGGAATATATGTTGAAAAATTTAGATTCGTCGGTCTTTGCCTACGATTCGCGGAGGACTTTGAGACATCGTTGGACGACTGGAAACCGGACATGACGGACAGCAGTATTATGAACCTCTGCGTCGTATCCGAAGGAACTTATGAGGTTTGCAGCCGAACGATCGCGCAAAAGCCAGACAAATCAGGTTATTGTTACGTTGAATAATGAAAAATATCGTATGGGATATTCGATATTTCAACGCAAATACAATACTCAATTTTTCATCGTTTTCAGATAACGCCAAATGGCTGTTGAACGTACAGTGGCAGATGGAAGGGGTGGATATTCATTTGGATGTGAGCGTTGGCCAACAGCTATCGGCGCTGGGCCACACTCTAACTATGTTGACCGGATCCGAGGAAGACGATGCTAACGCGTCTCCCGATTACGACAGCGACGACGCCGATCAGCCTGACATTGGCACCAGTCAGGTTAAGAAAAAAGTATGGTTTATATGTATTTTTTTTTATTTCGCAACTCGCGTGAAATATTCGGTGGTGGCATCGTTACGGTGGTGATGTATCAAATTAACTCTGATTCTCCGATTAATTCGAGCAACTAACCTAGCATGAATCCTGCTGATTATTATGACTCCCATTATTTTTATTTCGAAATTTCGCTTGAAATCTCGTGTCAGGTGAGTTAACGATAATATTCATTTCGTTATTATTTTTTCACCTGCAGGAAAGCATTTTGATAAAAAAATCGAAGAATTGGACCGACAGCCTGCCCGCATTTGTCTTTGATCCGTCCTTGGACGCAAAAAAACGTTCGAAATTGATAGAAAAGGAGATGAACGAGCAGGCTAAGATAATCAACGATCTGCGATCTTTGGGAGCTTCGCATGGAACAATAGAGCAGGAGATGAAGCGTCTGCACGAGCTGGAGGCTATGGTTTTCAAAGATTTTCGAAGGTACGAAAATAGATAATGAAAAATGTATTTCCATATAAATCGAATGAATTCATTCTTTATTTATTTATTCACAATTATTACAGAGATATGATTCAGAGGTTGCGGAGACAATCGGTGAAAGCTTCGGGAATAAAGGGAAAATTAGGATTGGGTAGCAAGGCCAATGCCTACCGATCAAGATCTTTTATCGTTCCGTCCCCAACACCGGAACACCAATTGGAGAGTCCGGAGGACATAAATGCCGAGATCAATTCAGCAAATTCCGCGAGTTACGAAAGCAGCCCCCGGAGTGGTCCTAGTCGGTGGGTTTTTTATTTTATTTTCAATCACAATAATTTATCGAAATTTTAAAAATTTTATTCTCGATCAGAATCATTTATCGAATTTTCGAAATTTCCTTCAACGGCATTATCTCAAGGGGTGGGGGGGAGGGGAAGAGTTTCAATGTGAAAAAAAAACTTTTTGCGAATTTTTTTATAAATATCGATAGAGCAAATTTATTCAAACCTTTTTTACATTATTAAGTATCATTTCAATAACATTCTGTGATTTTTTTTATGCAAAAATATCGATAAACAAGCCGGTGACAAAGCTTTTCCAAGGACGTCTTTGGAAAAAGACGATTTGCGGTGTTAACTGCATCTCAGCTGAAAATTATCTGAAATCGAAGATCATTACAATTTAGTCAAAGTATCATCACATCCTCCCCCATCGTTCTCTGATTATTATTTGTTTCATTTTTCAATTTTTGGTGGTCATTTAAAGTGAAAACTGGTATTTATCACGAAAAATTCCTTCATTTTTTAAGTGACCAACCCCCTCAATGTAAAAAAAAATTCTAAACCTTATCTAGTAGAAAGTGTGTACCAAGTTTAGAATAAATCGGTAATGTAGTTTTTAAATGGCAGTTAACAAGGACTTTGAAAAATTGGTTTTCAGAAAAACTCGTTTCAAATTTTAGCAGCTAAAAAAGTGAAACATTTTTTTTTTTTTTTCAATCTACACTGAATCATCGATTCCAGCGCCATAGAGTAGTACCTTCAGCTGGTGCTGCTACAGTGTCAGAGGAAAGGGGCTAACTAGTCAATAACTTCGAGAGTTTTGCCCTGATTGACTTTAAATTTCAAGACTATATTCTTGGAATGTTTAACTATAAGAAAAGACAAAAAAACCGATTGCAAACACTTACCTCCCCTGATTAAAAATAGATCGGCATCGTTACGAGTCCGAGGACTCGGCGGACCAAGAGTGACTTTCAGCGACACGCACACGATGTGCCGGCAATCGTCGTTGCCGAGCGCTGGATCGGAACTAAGCTTACCGGAAGGCGAACTCGAATGGCCCGACACGATCGACATCGAGGGAGAACGGGTGGAACTGCGAAAAAAAAATAAGGATACCAGTTGCACGTCGAGCTACGATAGCATGGAGGGAAGGTGAAAATTCTACAATGTCAAAATTACAAAGAAGTCAAATAATGAAACGACAAAGAATGAAAAAAAAATCGGTCACCGTGTAATCAAGAATGTTTTAAATATATATCAGCGCACCGTTACTCGATTCGTATGGTCGTGAACAAACTTCGACGACGTCCTCGCCACACATGGTCTTTCAAAAGCCTCAGGAACCGAATATCGACTTCGAACTCGACGTGAAAGTTCTGATTAAAAGCGGCAAGTGCGTGTTGCACACGAAAGATCCGGCGCGGGAGGATGAACTCAAGCTGTAAGCGTGTTGTTTTATTTTACGTGATTCCATTTACGAAATTGTCGATAATCAAATTAACTCCTAGCCGGTACATCGGGATCAAAAAGCCCCCCAAGCAAGATCAGATCCTCATTCAACACGCTCATTCTTTATTTCTCAGAATACTTTTTTTAACAGCCGCTATCGGGCTATTTTCATCTGAAAGTGAAGTACCTATCTCGAAAGTATCCAGTTTGATTTTTAGCTTAAAATAATGGAAAACTGCTGAAGTTGAATTTTTTTCATCTGTGAAAATTTTGATTTTTTTTTTCAAAGTATAGTACATTGTGTAACGTGGAGGGAAAGCGGCCGTTTCCAGTTGAGCACGCGAAACTTGAAACACCTCCCCTCTAAGTTGCACACGATACTTTATATAACAAAGCCGTGTTTTCCGAGCTGCAAACAATTGAATACGTACACCCCCCGGGGTCCAGGGGTCCCCAGTGCGCGGTTGGGGGAGGGGGGGGGGCGGAGCCTAAAGAAAAAACTTTTTTGTTGAATGACCCCATTTTGCTAATGACCCCATTCCCGTACCAATTTCAGTGCGCAATGTGCCTGATTCTCGCATTCTATGAACGATGCGGGAATTTTTGATTTCAGCACTGTATCACCGCCAAATGATACGGAGATGTCTGATTCTCGTATTATTTCATTCACATATCGTTCGTCTTTGTGGTTGCCTAGATAAAAAACAAACAACGGCGGCTTTTGTCAATGTCGTTAAAGAACTGTCATAAGCGTCCAGTTACGTCTTGATCTCGTATCGTTTATTATGAGGTTGTATTATAAGGTTATATCGGTTGTAAACAAATCGATATTTACAGAGATGTCAATAATATATATTTTTTAATTATTAAATCATTTTAATTTTGTTTTTTTTTCTTTGGGGGTGCTCCGCCCCCCCAACCCCCCGCGGGGACTTCGCCCCTCGACCCGGCGCCCTAGACTTTCTCCGTGGGGAGCTCCGCCCCCCAAACCCCCCTGAGATGCGACAGATCAGGACCTTCGCGTCGTCATTCTCATGTGAGGATGACAAAAAATAGTATGTGTTGCGCGGGCGCGATAGGTCAAAGCCCTTATGCATGTGAGGCCTGCACTCGGCTTGACACAGACGATGCCTCAGCGATGGTTCTCGATGTCGAGTCGAGGGTATGCAAAGACGAGCCGAAGGCGAGTCGAGCTACCCGGAGACGAGACATCGGCAACCATCGCCTCAGCATCATCTGCGCTTGCGCCTCGTGCTAACCTCACATGCATGCGGGAATCACCTACATCGCACCCTTGCAACACAATATACTATTTCACTAAAGAAAAAACAACATTTCACTGAAGAAAAAACTTAAATAAAAAACATAAATAAATATTAAAATATTTTTCAAAATTTCAATAAATATTAACAAGTCCATCAATATTTACTATCAATGTGTACTATCGGCATGGAATTCAATTTTGTCTTATGTTCGCGCTTTCATGCAACATATGTTTCGTACGTCGATTCGTATTCAATTCTTGATTTTGAAATCACGCACACACTATCGAGTCGGTGGTTCGAATCTTACGTCTTTGGATGCGACGCACATGTTAGCCGCCTGATGGCCCTGTTGATTCGCTCGAGTTCGGTCTCTTGTTTGCAAGTCTATTCGTGGGGAAAAAATGTCGAAAAAAATCTTGCCGACCGCCCAATTGCGATGAGTGATGGACTTTCCAGTACTAGGACTCCCGAGGGTACTTTTTTGTACTGTTTTCGATACCGACAGTCAATAGTCACGGAAATGCCTACTTTTTCCCCCACAACCACCCCCCGAAAAGCGAGGAAAACACGACTGCGTTATATAAAATCTTGAATTCGAACAGAACGACTTATGTTACCTCTTAAAGAGAGTATCAAAGTGTATATGAGAATTTTTACAAGTCAAAAAAATAAATTGCTTACTCGAAACAAGCTTTTTTTCAAGTCTCGGGGTCGAAGAGACCGCTGTATGCAAGCTATGTTAGGCGCCGACGAGCGTGCCAGCTAAGGGTTAAATTATATCGTTCGATAGGATGAGCAGAGTGAAGAAGGAACGTTCTTGCTCCGGTGGAACCTTTGAATTTCAACCGAGCAGCCCGAGCAGTAGCAGAAAGCATCTGAGCAGCAAGGAAAAAGCTTCGAGCGCTAGTGCATCGCGTTTGAGGTACCTGCAACACTCGAACGTGCCTCTGGTCGACCTCACCATCTTTCACATTCCGGGACTCGACGTTAAGGTAACAAAAGATCGTTGAGAAACCTACATACGAGTAGAATTTGCAAAAAATGAGCGAAGATTCGGAATTATTATCTCAAAAACTATTCGTCCGATTTCATCAAAATTAGTTTTATTTGAGAGTATATGTATTCAAATATATGATCCTGGCTGCGGTCCCCAACATTGTGTGCATTGGTTGATCTGAAACAAAAGTTTCGAAAAGATTCGTAAAATGTAATGTATAAAGCTTGATGATGCTGGCTTGATAAGAAATTAAAAAAAGTAGTTAAAAAAAATCCCACGGGTATGATACATATCCGAATATATTCATTCAAAATGTTAAGGGAAGCGATCAAGCCGTTATCCGAATATTTTCGGGGACGTCTTTGGAAAGTATGTTTCGAGATAATCGCGATTGAAGTTTAGGAAAGAAGGCGCTTTAAACTTTAAGGCGAGCGAAAAAGAATGTCTACTCCTAGTGCCCTGTTGAACAGACGCTCGTGTTTCATCGGAATTTTTTTTCCCGCAGGTCCATTACGAATCGAAAACTCTGCCGGAAGAATCCATATCTCCTCGCACATGTGCGGAGAACAATCTTTTAAATCCCCTGTCGCTGACTCTACGAAAATCCAATACGAAAAAAGCTAGTTTATTTGCTTGGATGACGCTGCAGAGTATACCCGAGGAAACGATAATAAGTCCTCATATTCTCGAATTTTTGGAACAAACACTCGAGCCTATACCCAGCAAAACTAATTTTCACGGTGGAGCACAAAACAATCTTGTTTTTTCGCACGAAAACACAGAAAGCTCGTCGTGGGCGGCCACTGCCGCGAGTAGTGGCAATTACGTTTACGCAAGCTTTCCCGTCGATGTTATCGTCTATTTCCACATGCAACCTTCGACCTTCAGGTGAAAAGTCTTCATTTATCTAATCGATTCAAGGTATACTCTCGAATAATTGGAAAAAAAATCTAGATTTTTATGAAAGATTTTTTTATTTTAACGGGTCGGGGTCGAAATCCAGAACGAGCAATGCGCGGAAAGGTAAAAATCCCGAACGCGCGATGCGTTCGATGATAATGTCTCGAACGGTTGCGGCCCAGAATGAAATTGCTTCGAATAATCAAAATCCCGAATGAGATTGTAGCAAACGTACAATATGCCGAATTTTTCAAAATTTTCTGACTTTTGAGCTTTCCCACGCGTAAATTATCAGAGTTAGACATATGCCGTCGTTAACTTTTTCATAGGAAATTCAATTCTCTACAACATTGTTCATGTGAACTTTTGGCCTATATACCGTTGTTTATACAGCGTTTGGATGGGAAGGTAAAAATAAGACGAAAATACGTTATTACCTTCCGTCTAAACGCTGGTTAAGCAACGCTATATAGACGAAAAATTCACATAAACAATGTTGTAGAGAATTGAATTGCCTAAAAAAAAGTCAGTGACGGCATATATCTAAGTTTGATAGTTTACGCGTGGGAAAGATCGAAAGTCAGGAAATGTGAAAACCGCGCCAACTGGTAGGAGTTCCACATATTGTACGTTCGCTACAATCTCATGTGGGATTTCGACCATTCGAAGCAATTTCATTCTGGGCCGCGACCGTTCGGAACATTGTCACTCAAAGCATGGCGCGTTCGGGATTTTTACCTTTTTGGACATTGCTCGTTCTGGATTTCGACCCCAACCCAATTGAATCTTAGGACCCCACTCGAGGGTTCCCCAAACCCCCGATTAAACGCCAAGTGGCTGAGTTAAATTTTTTTTGTGTTTATTCAAATCGTGCTGTTGAAAAGGAAGAATTGACAATTAATATTGCATTCAATCCAAGTACATCATTAATTTATTAAGTACTTTTACGCATATTTGAAAAAAAACCTATTATTATAGAAAAGAAATATCGAATAGTCTGAGGCTATCTGTGGCTGACTCGTTCTTTTATTCAAATAAACAATTCTTAATTAGAGCGTCAAACGGTATGGTAAGGATTGAACTTTTTGTGTACGATTTTGCTTCCTCATAGAGGAAGCTTTGTTTTCGTGAAAAAAATTTTTTTTCAAGATGTTCATGAAAACCGTTCAGAATGCTTTAAAATATCTAAAAACGCATTTAGAAAAAATGTCTTTGAAGACATTCTTCTCCAAAAAATGAATTTGGGCGAAATCCATCGAGCCATTCATATTTTATGGCGTTTTGAAATTTTTCCAAAAATCGATGTAAGTCCTCTAGCTACTATAATTTTGGAGATATCCGGTTGAAATTCAGTACGAAGTTGCACTGTCATCGAAAGCGGTTTCGTATTGAATTTGGACGAAATCGAACAAGACGTTCGTATTTTATGCGACTTAGAATTTTTCAAATTTCACACGAATTACCCCATGTATATTGATTTCGACTTACATCACACTCACAAGGAGCCCTCAACGCCACAAAAGTAAACAAGGGTGCAAAGTAGAACTTTGCACATTGCTTCCTCATAATTTTGTACCTTTTGCTTCCTCATAGAGGAAGCTTTGTTTTCGTGAAATTTTTTTTTTTCGAGATGTTCATGAAAACGTGTTCAGTATGTCCCAAAACACCTAAAAAACACATTTAGAAAAAATGTCCGGATGTATGTATGTGTGTGTGTGTGTGTGTGTGTGTGTGTGTGTGTGTGTGTGTAGTAATGGTTGACCGCTCACAACTTGAGAACGGTTCGAGATATCAAGCTGAAATTTGTCACACATGTGAAGGGTTCACGGCGCATAGCACAATTTAATTTTTGGAAAAATCTATCAAGTTATTTTGTTTTCACATCATTTTTTCGAAATTCAAAAAATTATTTTTGGTCTCTAGCTCCCACAATTTTAGAGATATCGAGCTCAAATTCAGTATAATGTTGTACGAGTACAGGGAGATGCTCGATACCGAATTTGGAAAAAATCCACGCATTGCTTCACTTTTAAAGCGTTTTTTAATGTGAAAAAAACGATCTTTACACTCTAACTGGAGCAATTTTTGAGATATCGGACTTAAACTTAGTACGAAGTTGCGCAATGATCCAAAGAGAAACCCGATTGAATTTGGGCGAAATCCATCAAGCCATTCATATTTTATGGCGTTTTGAAATTTTTCCAAAAATCAATGTAACTGCTCTAGCTTCCATAATTTTTGAGATATCTGGCTGGAATTTAGTACGAAGTTGCACTACCATCGAAAGAGGTTTCGTATTGAATTTGGACAAAATCCAACAAGACGTTCAGATTTTATGGCATTTTGAAATTTTTCCAAAATTCAATGTAAGTGCTCTAGCTTCCATAATTTTCTAGATATCCGGCTGAAATTTAGTACGAAGTTGCACTATCATCCAAAGAGATTTCCTATTGAATTTGGATAAAATCTAACAAGCAGTTCAGATTTTATGCGAATTATAATTTTTCAAATTTCACATGAATTGCCCCATGTATATTGATTTCGACTTACATCACACTTACAAGGAGCCCTAAACGTCACGAAAGTGAACAAGGGTGCAAAGTAGAACCTTGCACATTGCTTCCTCATAGTTTTGTACCGTTTTTAAATTATTGAGATGTAAAGTAGAACCTTGCTTATGGCTTCCTTATCTTCTTACACATTTGCCAAAGCTTCCTCTATGAGGAAGCCAAAATTGATCGACACAAGGTTCTACTTTACATCTCAATAATTTAAAAACGGTACAAAACTATGAGGAAGCAATGTGCAAGGTTCTACTTTGCACCCTTTTTTTAAATTATTGAGATGTAAAGTAAAACCTTGCTTATGGCTTCCTTATCATTTCACACATTTGCCAAAGCCATTTAAGGAAGCCATAATCGATCGACACATAGTTCCTCATAGAGGAATCTTTGGCAAATGTGTAAAATAATAAGGAAGCCATGAGCAAGGTTCTACTTTACATCTCAATAATTCAAAAAAGGTACACAATTATGAGGAAGCAATGTGCAAGGTTCTACTTTTTTTCGTTTTCTTTTAGAATTCGAATCTGATGAAATTTAATAATTTTGTTTGTCTGTAGATTTTCTTGTCTGCCGGTATCTCGTGTCGAATGCATGTTACAACTGCCATCGCTCGACATAGTTTTTTCGTCAAAACGAGCGGAGGAGGAACTCACGGAATTTCGGGAATTCAAAACGACGACAGTTCAATCGACTGGGAAAGAGGGCGGTTCGGCAATCGGCGGATTATCGGTTACCGGGGCTCTGGCGGATTTCTCGGTGTACATATTTCATCCATACGGCGGTGGAAAAAAGTCCGGTTTGAAGGAAGCCCAATGGTCGCCGCTTTCCGACAGCGAGAGAAAAGATTCTCTCAGCATCAACGTCGAATTTGTTAAATTTCATTTGTCAAGAAGTCGGAAATTAAATTTTCAAAGCGAACAGCTGAAGAGAGGCACTGACACGAGTAGAGCGGTTATCAGATTTTCGAGTAAGCAAAAACGCAAAAAACAAAACGCGCTAAAAACAATCGTCATTGAAATAGAGCGATAAGCGTGATAAAAGTTGTTTATATAATTTATTTTGAATTACAGTTATAACGGATGTTGGATCAGCTTCGTTCAAATACGATATGCGTCGGTTAACGGAGATTCTGGCATTTCCGAAAGCTTGGTACCGTCGCAGTATAGTTCGACGTTTGTTTCTCGGAGACCTGAGCACCGGTTTCTCTCATTCCGAAGGCGACGGAACGTCACCGCTCAATCAGGAAGAAGCGGCAATGGGAAGTTCTCTGTTGAAGCACTACGAGTGGTACGGGGCGGAATCGTTGTCGAAAAGCGCGCCGGAAAAAAGTCCAACGTTGAATAGGGATAAATTGCGATTGAGTTTGGAGAACAACGATGTTCCCCGTCAAGCTCGTTTGAAAGACATCGGACGGGGTTGGAGCTTTACTTCCGAAAAACAAACGTCATCGTCGGAAATGCAAATTCGTGAATCCACAGCTTGGGAAACTCTCGTGCTTTTTGCCGTTAATTTTACGCGTTTGAACGTGCACATGAATATGGGAAACGTGATGGGTAACGTAGCGTGGATGACGAAAGATTTTCGTTCGGACGGCAGATTGTCGATCGGCAGTACTGGACACAAAAATTTGTACATCGGCGTGGGTTTGGGAGGTTCGAGTCTCGATGCTAAATGCGGTATCGTCGGTGGTACGATAGAACTCAGCAAAATCGACACGTACATACATATCCGCGAAGAACCCGGCACCGAACCCGATCACACCCTCGGTCTCAAACTCTTCGCCCTGGAACTCCGATTGGATTACATGGGCACGAGTGTTCTAATGGCGAGAGTATCGTCTCTCGATGTGACACTTCGGGACGAATGGAAGATAAATCGTAACAATAGCAGCGACGCTTTTATGCCTACCAGACGTCCGGCGATAATATTTATGCACGGCGATCTCGGTTGGGATCAACTTCAGATGATGATAAGCAAATCAACGACTGCCGATTTGTTAAAAATGTTTTACAAACTCGACGAATTTTTCAGTCAACAATTCAAGAGCAGCAAACGAGTTTTTAGCTCCTTGCAACCGAGACATCAGCGAGTTAGCAACAGTAGCTTTAAAAAACGACAACAAAAAAAACGATCGACTATGGACGGTAAATTTTATGATTTTTACGAATTGCTTTGGTCCGGTAATTTTTTGTTCTTTTTTTTTTACTATTTTTGCTTCCTCAGAGTGGAAAGTATATGACGGTGGGAACATTTTTTTATTGAAGATCTTGCACGTCACCATTTTCAGATGTGCTAAAACTTCGAGAAATAACATTTGAAGGGTGAAGGTACCAAAGGCGATAACCCACAATTTTTCGAAATGAGTTTTCTTACATTTTCGGAAAGTTTTAAGGTCCGTTCTGTATAAACTACCGCTCCGCCGTATCAGACCACTTACCGCGCGCCCAACCAAAAACTGGTCGCGACTTTGGAAGATGGTAGCTTCGTCAAAAATAAAGCTACAGCTTTGTTATGCAAACCATTGCAAAGCTTACTCAATTGTGCGTCGAATGAACCCTAGCCGTATGGATCCGGACTTCTGTACGTCGATAAATCATGTGAAGAAGATAAAAAAATAATTCCGATTTCGACCGAATTTCCTGCCCCAACTTCGACCCAACCCCGATTCTAGGAAAATTTTTCCTATAATCTGGGAAAATTCAGGAAGCACAGTTAAGACTTCAGCTCTCGATCCGTCGAAGAAAGATAAAAAAATCTCAACGGGTTCTTGAGATATGAGATTATATGTGTGAGCGTGCAGAATCATCATCACGACCGTCGATAGCCTGACTGGAGGGTCTCCGCGAGCGCTTCGGCTTTCACGCTAGGGCCGAATATCAAGTAAGGGCTCGCGTGGGCTACTATTAATCTACTCAAAGTATTTTTTTCGATAATTTTCCAGGATATTCGCCAAGTTATCTTGTGAGTATTATGAACGCCAGTAAACGAATATATTTATCAAGGAGTGTATTGTATAATTGACTGATAATTAGAAGAAAAACTTCTCAAGAGGCAATCTTTCGAATCATTATTCGTTAATGATTATTCATTGAATCGAAATCGAGTTTTAATTTAAAAAGCTGCAAGTTGAAACTTGCAAATCGCTTCCTCATAATTTAAGCCAAGCTGCAAGTTGAAACTTGCAAATCGCTTCCTCATAATTTAAGGCAAGCTGCAAGTTGAATCTTGCAATTTGCTTCCTCTGAATTGTAAGTAGTGAACGAAGATTCATTTATGAGGAAGCCAGAATGAGGGAGCAATGACGGAGCTCTTATCTTTTCGGGAACCATCGCTGAGGCATCGTCTGTGTCAAGGCGAGTGCAGGCCTCACATGCATACGGGAGTCACCTATCGCGCCCGCGCAACACATACTATTTTTTGTCATCACATGAGAATGACGACGCGAAGCTCCTGATCTGTCGCACCTCTGGGGGGTTTGGGGGGCGAAGCCCCCCAAGGAGGGAGCCTAGGGCCCCGTGTCGAGGGGCGCAGTCCCCGCGGGGGGTTGGGGGGCCGGAGCCCCCCCAAAGAAAAAAAAAATTAAAATGATTTAATAATTAAAAAATATATATTATTGACATCTCTGTAAATATCGATTTGTTTACAACCGATATAACCTTATATAAAGAAATTTTTAGACATGATGAAAATTGGGTGGTTTTTTTTTGTTGTTATTTTCGATTTTTCAACCAAAACTATTTTTCCAGTGTCCCAACTGCCCAGCTGCTTACCCAAGGTGAAAACTTCGCCAAATAGGTAAAGGAATGCAAGGTATCCAAAAAAAATATTGAGAAAAAATTTTCCTAGAATCGGGGTTGGATCGAAGTTGGGGCAGGAAATTCGGTCGAAATCGGAATTATTTTTTTGTCTTCCTCACATGATTTATCGACGTACAGAAGTCCGGATACACTCGGCTAGGGTTCATTCGACGCACAATTGAGTAAGCTTTGCAATGGTCTGCATAAAAAATCTGTGGCTTCATTTTTGACGGAGCTACCATCTTTCAAACTCGCGACCAGTTTTTGGTTGGGCGCGCGGTAAGTGGTCTGATACTGCGGAGCGGTAGTGTAGTACGGTGAAAAGTACGTGATCGAGCCGCAGAAACGTGGGCCCGCGCTGTTGTTGTTCCGTTTTCGAGTGATTTTTTGGCAATGAAAATAGGTTCCCAATTTCGCAAAAGCCCATAACATTCGTGAACGTGTCGCGAATTCGGCTGTCTAAACCGCAATACGATGAGACGATTATTGGCGTAGATATGCCGCGGTACACGCAAGCGCGCGAGAAGCGGCGAGTAGATTGTTTTTTTTTGGCAAAAATTTTCAGGGAAGACGTAAATTGGATTTCCGCAGGAACCGTTTTCTGGTTTCAATAATTAATGCAGTACTTATCGAATGCGAACGTTTTTTCGCCGCCCTGTAAAATGTGTGCTTTGTGGGTTAGCGCGTTTGGTACCTCCACCCCTAATTTGAAGAAAATGTCTGGGGGTGCTCCTGCGGCTCGGATTTCATATCGTTTTCGAATTACCAACAAAAGATCGTTTAGACTATAGCGATCGCAAATTTTAAGATATTCATCTAAATGTAGTTCTTCACAAATAGATTTGTACCCAAGATTGCTTGGTATTGCATTTGGGCTGAATCCATGGTGAAATTTCGATTTTACAATCCGATTGAGTGACCGATTTATGACCGATTGAGTTCCGTCTTTTCGACAGTATACTTTCCAAAAGAATATCATTCAGCCGTGATATTTATCAAATTTAGCGGAGATCGGCGGAATGGTTCGAATCCCACAGAAATTCAAGTTTTTTAATTTGGAGCCGCTGCCAATTCAAAAATATTTGACTTGCCATGCTTAATCTCTTGGATTTGAATATATCAACGGTTAGGGTTGTATTGAATTCGGTGGAAATCCACTGACACGTTGACATTTCAGGAGAAATTAAAACTTCATAGACCCACTGATGAATATTTAAATCTCGAAACAAACTGCAAGTTGAAACTTTTAATTTGATTCCTCTGAATCGTAGGTACTGGACGAAGTTTCCTTTATGAGGAAGACAACATTTATTTCCGAAATCCTTTCTCATAGAGGAATCTTCGTTCACTAAACACGATTCAGAGAAAGCCAATTGTAAGTTTCAACTTGTAGCTTGTTTTGTGTTTTCACTCATTCGTTGATTTTTTTTGGCAGATTTGAGTCAATTTCGTTTACGATGAAAATATTCGGGTACGGGGCATCTTATTATTGTGATTTCTTCAATTTAGATAAATAAATATGAATATTCATTGCAGGACCCTGGACGATGAATCAAACCGCGATATCCGACGCCCGGCATCACAGACACTGGCAGCGAGTTCTCGCTCAAGTAGCGGGATTGCAACTGGACAGTTTAAGATTTTCCCTTCCTACGAACGGCACAGTTCTCGGTGGAACGATGGAATTGCATGGTTCTAATATCTGCCTAGCGTGTTTTCACGGCATAAATTTCAAAAGCAAAAGCTGGGCTCTCTTTTCTCTCAAAGAACCCTGCATCAGTTTCGCCACCGAGGCTCAAGAAATACCAAGCGTGGAATGTAAGTGACTGGAACATTTTTTGAATCATGCAAATGTTATAAATGCAATGATCAATCATTCAAATGGCACCGAAAAAAAAAATTCGCTGATTTAACGAACAATATTATTTAAACCGAATATACTATAATTCATGAATTATAGCTCCGAACACCTGCGACGTCCACGTGGTGCAAACGCTGACAATTAGTCTGGGTCAGCAGCAGGAGCAGCATGCGAGGCATCACTCCATGGCGACGGTCTGTCGTCTAAGTCGCAGCGTTCTGTTTCCGCCTCAATTCAAGTCTCTGCAAGAGTGGTTTCACTACGCCTTCGCTAACAGCGAAATAGATGGTAATATTTAACGATTCGCTGAAAGTTTTTCCCATTATTGGTCGCTCATAAAGGAAGCTGAGATGATATCAACTTCGTTTATTTCGGCCCGACACTGTATAAGCACGACCGCACTCCCTATCAACGAGGACCCGAACGGTGTTGGGCTGTCTTCTGCTTGCCCGGCTAGGTTCACCCGGTAGATAGATGCAGTGTATGTCAACTTTCGCCATCCCCGGGATGTATAAATGTAGAATCTTAAGAATGTAGCAATATCAGTATATATACAGGGTGTCCGGAAATTCGCGCACGTGAAGTATACCACCGGTTACTCCGTATATTTTTTCACGTATGTACAGAAGAATGTAGCAATATGTGAGGAATTCCATATTAGTTCAGACAGGCAAAACCCTGACCACCGCTGATTCGGTTCGTAATTTTATTTTCGGCTTCCATTTCACCCCAAAAACACCCTGATTTTTTTTAGCATTTTCTGGATCCCTTATACAACCCTTGGAAAAAATGCAAAACTCCCCCCAAACGAAGAAACGCGTATTTCAACATAATAAAAAACTTTGATTTTTTTCGTGATTTTGGGAGGTCAGAAAAAAAAGTTGGCCAAAATTTCAGAGTGGGCTCTGCATTACAACTATTTTTTTTTAATTGGACGGTCGAAACCTAATCCCCGCTGATTGAGGTCGTGATTCTTTTTTAGCTCTTGTTTCATCCGAAAAACGACCCTGATTTCTTTCAGAAATTTTGTATCGCAGCTATTTTTTTCAGTTCGGATGGTCAAATCCCCACTGATTGAGGTCGTTATTTTTTATGGCCCTTGTTTTACCCAAAAAAACGACCCTTATTTTTTTTTCAGAATTTTCGGATCCTCTACAACCCTCAGACAAATTCAAAACTTTCTTTTATTTAAGGGTATTTTGGAATTTCGCCAAGCGTTGGAGAGAATTCGGAAATTCTTTAAAAAATCCGGATCGTTTTTCGAATGAAACAAGAGCTGATAAAAAATCACGACCTCAATCAGCAAGGATTAGAGTTTTGACCCTGTGATTAAAAAAAAAGAAAAATAGTTGCGATACAGATCCCACACTGAAATGTTGGCCAACTTAATTTTTTGACCTGTTGAAATCACGAAAAAAATCGAAGTTTTAAATTATTCCGGAATACGCGTTTCTTCATTGAGGGGTAATTTTGAATTTCTCAGAGGTTTGTAGGGGATCCAAAAATTCTAAAAAAAAAAAAAAACCAGGGGCGTTTTAGGGGGATGGAAACCGACAAAAAATCATGAACTGAATGGCGGGGGTCAGGGTCTTGACTGTCGGAATTGATATAGAATTCTTCATACCTGACAGGCTTTTGATTTGGATTAAATTGATTCCTCTCAAAGTACTTGATGAAAAATGCATGTGACCATTTTTTTGCATTCTTTTTGCTATTTTTTTCAGTGATAAATTTTTGAAAATTCCGTTTGAAAAATTAAAAAATGCAAATATGAAATATTTTTTATTTGATCGCAAGCACGTCGAACCGCTTTTTCGAGAAAAAATTATTGAGAAAAAAAATTCAATTTTTTTTGCTCATTTTTCTACGACTTAATTACTAAAATCGATTATTTGAAAAAGTCTCACCTTTTTTCCCTCAATTTTTTTACTTGAATTCTTGTGTGATTTCTGAAATTTTAGGCTCCTAGCCCAAATTCTTGACAATTTTGCTTCCTCATAGACGAAGCTTTGTTTTCGTGAATTTTTTTTTTTTTCGAAATGTTCATGAAAACGTGTTCAGTATGTCTTAAAACACCTAAAAAACACATTTAGAAAAAATGTCCGGATGTATGCATGTGTGTGTGTGTGTGTGTGTAGTATTGGTTGACCGCTCACAACTTGAGAACGGCTCGAGATATCAAGCTGAAATTTGTCACACATGTAAAGGGTTCACGGCGCATAGCACAATTCAATTTTTGGAAAAATCTATCAAGTTATTTTGTTTTTACAGCATTTTTTAAAAATTCAAAAATTTATTTTTGGTCTCTAGCTCCCACAATTTTAGAGATATCGAGCTCAAATTCAGTATAATGTTGTACAAGTACAGGGAGATGCTCGATACCGACTTTGGAAAAAATCCACGCATTGCTTTTCTTTTAAAGCATTTTTAAATGTGAAAAAAACGGTCTTTACACTCTAACTGGAGCAATTTTTGAGATATCGGACTTAAATTTAGTACGAAGTTGGACAATTATCGAAAGAGAAACCCTATTGAATTTGGGCGAAATCCATCAAGCCATCCATATTTTATGGCGTTTTGAAATTTTTGAAAAAATCAATGTAAGTGCTCTAGCTTCCATAATTTTTAAGATATCTGGCTGGAATTTAGTAGGAAGTTGCACCATCATCGAAAGAGGTTTCTTATTGAATTTGGACAAAATCCAACAAGACGTTCAGATTTTATGGCGTCTTGAAATTTTTCCAAAATTCAATGTAAGTACTCTAGCGTCCATAGATTTTTAAATATCCGGCTGAAATTTAGTATGAAGCTGCACCATCATCGAAAAAGGTTTCGTATTGAACTTGGACAAAATCTAACAAGGGGTTCAGATTTTATGCGAATTAAAATTTTTCAAATTTCACATGAATTGCCCCATGTATATTGATTTCGACTTACATCACACTCACAAGGAGCCCTCAACGTCACAAAAGTAAACAAGGGTGCAAAGTAGAACCTTGCTCATTGCTTCCTCCTAGTTTTGTACCATTTTTAAATTATTGAGATGTAAAGTAGAACCTTGCTCATGGCTTACTTATCATTTTACACATTTGCCAAAGCTTCCTCTGTGAGGAAGCCAAAATTGATCAACACATGGTTCTTCATAGAGGAAGCTTTGGCAAATGTATAAAATGATAAGGAAGCCATGAGCAAGGTTCTACTTTACATCTCAATAATTTAAAAACGGTACAAAACTATGAGGAAGCAATGTGCAAGGTTCTACTTTGCACCCTTGTTTACTATTTTTTCTTGAATTTCAAAGCTTATTGAAATTAGAAAACTTGGACAATATCTTCGAAACGAAACATTTCTTATTAAATCGTATGGATACCAATGTGCGTTTTGAACTACTCTTTCAGGAAACAATATTTTTAAAGAATCAAACCAATTTTCATTTTTTTTCATGATTTAATTATTAAAGTCGACTTTCTGAAGAAACTTTATCTTTTATTTTCCCAATATTTTTTCCTCAAATTCCTTGTGTGGATACGGAAATTTTTAGCCTCTAGTGAAAATGGAAAAACAATATTTACTAAATAAAATAAATAAATGTTATCAAAGTTGGGAATTTCGAATATTCCAATTTTAATAAACTTTAGAATTCAAGGAAAAATAATGAATATTGTTTCCTGAAAAAGTAGTTCAAAACGCACATTTGTATCCCTGCGATTAAATGAAAAAATCTTCTTACCGAATATATCGTCTTTTTTTTTTTTTTTTTTTTTAATATTTGTAAAATTACAATCTGTCATTCATATACTTGACAATAAGTAATTGGGATGTATTTACAAGAGACATGAGAATATGGTAGCGTCCAGTGACGCGTCTACATAGTGTGGTTATGGTTTTAATGTCGTTTGTTATTTGCTATTGTTTTATCCCCCCCCCCCCCCCAATTTGCTTTATTTGGTTTGTGTGCGAGATTTTTAGTTTTCTTGAAAGCGACGTGGGAGATCCAAGGGCTTATGGCGCTTCAGGCGCGTTGTTTGTGCGTGCCGATCAAGTAGTTGCGTGGCGAGGCTGTTGGGGTGGATGTGAATTCTTTCCAGGTAGTTGGTGCTGTATCGTTCGATTTCTTGCCGGACTGTATTGATTCGAAGGTCATTGTGGATGGTTTCATTAGAGACATACCATGGGGCGTTGAGTAGCGTACGAAGTGTTTTGGATTGGGCGCGTTGAATGATGTTGAGGTTGCTCTCGCTTGCTGCTCCCCATAGTTGTATCCCGTATGTCCATATAGGTTTTATTATTGATTCGTACAGCAGTATTTTGTTGTTAAGTGATAGCTGCGATTTTCTTCCGAGTAGCCAGTGCATACTACGGAGTTTGATGTTGATCTCTTTTCTTTTCGCTGCAATATGTTTCTTCCATGTCAGTCTTCGCTCGAGGTGTATTCCCAGATATTTCACGCTGTCGTGTTGTGGAAGTGGTTGACCGTTAAGATTGACTGGTGGACAATTTCCTCTTCGCAGTGCAAATGTGACGTGGATGGATTTGTTCTCGCTTGCCTTGATTCTCCATTTGTTAAGCCAGTCCTGTATGTCCGTCAGTTCCTCTTGTAGGGCGTTTGAGGCTGCAGTCGGGTCCTTGTTCGTAGTCAAAAGTGCTGTATCGTCGGCAAATGTTGCCGCAGTAACCCCTCGTCGTACCGGTAGGTCGGCTGTATGTAGGGTGTATAGTACCGGTCCTAGGACACTACCTTGTGGTACTCCCGGTTGTATCTCATGGATGTTGGATATGTCTTGCCCGTGTCTTACTTGGTACCGACGATCTTTGAGATAAGATGAGACGAGAGTAAAATATTGCGGCAGTGACTGTTTTATTTTAAATAAAAGTCCCAAGTGCCAGACTTTATCGAAAGCTTGTTGTATATCTAAAAAAGCTGCAGAGCAGTATTCTTTTCTTTCTAGGGACTCTGATATTATTCTCGCTACCCTGTGCACTTGTTCGATGGTTGAGTGCTGTGCCCTAAACCCAAATTGGTGTTCTGGGATTGCGTTATTATCGTCCAGGAGTGGTTTTATTCTTTTTAGGAGCAGCTTTTCGAACACTTTTGACATAATTGTCAGTAGACTAATTGGCCTGTAGGATCGGACCTGATTAGGTGGTTTTCCTGGCTTAGGTATCATTATGATCTGCGCATATTTCCATTGGCTTGGGTAGTGTGATGTTCGTATTATGCAGTTGAAGAGTGCGGTAATGAATACGAAAGCTTTCTCCGGTAGTTCTTTCAGTAGCTGTCCTGTTATCTGGTCGTACCCCGGTGCTTTTTTCGGGTTGAGGTCTCTGGTGGTCGTGTGTTTAATCTCTGATGGTGTGAAATGTCGTATCGGTAGGTTCATTGGTAGAGGGCTTTCCAAGAACTGTTTGACGTGTTCTTCATGGTCAATGCTTCCTGTTGGCGGCGGAGCCGTAAAGACATCTGCAAGGTGTAGTGCAAATGTTTCTGCTTTTTCTCTGTCGCTCCTGGCCCAGTTTCCGTCGCTTGTCCGGATAGGAAGAATAGGTTTCTGCGGTTTTTTTAGAGATTTGGTTGCCTTCCACAACGAGTAGCCCGAATGGTTGTCGTTCGTCAGTTCTTTGAGGTATTGTTGGACTGATTCGTTCCTGAATTCGAATAGTAGTTGTTTTAATTCTCGAGTGATTATATTTAGGTTAGTTTTATCGTTTCGATTGTGACTTAGCTGCCAAACTCGGCGTATTCTTCTTTTTTCTGCTATTTTTTCTTTAATTTGTCGTGGATAGTTAATTTTTTTCGTGCTTATTGCATTTGTTGTGGTTTGTGGAGTAGCTAGCCATGCTTTTTCTATCATTAGTTGCGTAAGGTATTCTGTTGCAGCGTCGATGTCTTCTTCTGTTTTCATAGGGCGTCTGAGGTTGATATCGCTTTCTATGCTTTGTTTGTATGTCTGCCAGTCCGTTTTTTTGCTATAAGAGAAGCATCTTGCAACACGTTTTGTCAAACAGGTGGTGACTGTAGCTATTACCGGCGAGTGGTCAGAGGATAGGTCAGTGCTTGATTCGATGTTTAGGTATGCTCTCGCAATCCCACCTGTTACAAAGAAGTCGAGTAGATCGGGGATTTTTTGTTGGTCCGTAGGCCAGTATGTAGGCTGCCTTGTAGAGAGGTGATCGTAATTTTTGGTTACCAAGACTTTTTCAATTTCTCTGCCCCTCGGGGTGGTGAGTCTTGAACCCCATCTTTGGTGTTTCGCGTTGTAATCTCCGCCAGCTAGGAATCTTGGGCCTAATGAATGGAAGAATTCTTCAAATTGCTCTTTCTTTATTCTATGTCTTGGTGGACAGTATACTGCTGAGATTGTTAATGACCCGTTCCAGTCTGTAACTGTGATATTAGTTGCCTGGATTTCTTCTGTTGTGTATTTGGAGTGTTCGTGGTGTTTTATCGTGCTGCGTATTAATACGGCGGTTCCGCCATGCGCTGTTCCGTCCGGATGGTTTGTTTCATAGGTGTTGTATCCAAAGATTTTAAAGTAATTTTTGTTGGTGAAATGAGTTTCAGAGATGAGAGCGATGTCGATTTTGTTGATGTTGAGAAAGGCTTGCAATTCCTGGCAGTGGTTTGCCAGGCCGTTTGCATTCCAGAGTGCTATTATATAGGAATTATCCATTTTGTTGGGAGAATTTTGTAATTACCGTGTTTAGTAGGGTTAGCATGCTGTTCATGAGTTGCGTTTGGCGTTCTAATATTACTTTGAACTCGTTAAAAGTTTTTTCGATGGTGGCGGAGAAGCTATTGTTGTCTGTTTGTTGTCTGTACGTTGCTGGACGCTTGCTACACGCGCGTATGTTCGATCGGGTGAGCTACTAGTTGTCACTATTGGTTGTGGCGGCAGTTCATTTGAAGTGTTCGTACTTTGTGTTTCTGGCCTTAGTCGAGTTGGACCTTGAGATGTCGCGGGTGTGTCTACAGTTTTCTGACATTCCGATGTGTCGTGGTTGTCACCACATTTAACGCATCTCGGTTTTCTATTGCAGTATGTTTTTGTATGACCGTGTCGCTGGCAGCGCGTGCACTGCACCGGGTTGTTGCGTTTCCTGGGTGGTTCTATTTGGATTCTGGCATTCAGAAGAACGTCGATTTTGTATATTTCTTTGTTGTTGGTGTCCGGCTCGAGGTCAACAAAGAATAGCGGTAATAGAATTTTCGTGCGATTTCTCTGCGATATACATTGGCTACATTGCGTACTTGATGTCCTGCTTCGTCCAACGCACTTTTTATGTCGTCCAAGGGGACTGAGGGGTGAAGTGACCTAATGACTACTCTGTATGCTCGCTCTTCTTTGAGTTGGTACGTGTGGTACTCGGCATGCTCTTTTTTGAGCACCTGGATTATCTTTCTATACGCTGAGGGATTCTTGGGCATTATTTTTATCTGGCCTTCGTTATTTGTTGTTTTGTACGTGTATTCGTCCTTGTTTATTGCGTTTTGTAATTCTTCAGTCAATTTCTGTATGATTTGTACACCGGGTACAAAAATTGGAGGTGGTTTTGAAATTGTGGAATTATCTGCATTGTTGACGTTCTTGTCAGTGCTGGTGTTTCCCGTATTGGCATGATCGTTCGAGTTTTCTCTCTCGATATCTCGTAGCGGAGAGAAGCGATTTAAAGTATTTGCAGAGGTTTGTAGCGACTCAACGCTTTCGTTATTCGCGCGTTTACGTCGTTTGTTATTGTTTGGATAGTTGATTACTTGCCATGTGTTGCCTGATTGTTCTCCGGTGCGGTTAAGCGTGACGAGTAGTGGGGGGTAATCCGATGTCTGGTTTGGTGTTATTGCTGGATTTGATGACGGATCGATCGCTGCCCAAGACATGCTTGACTCCGCGATTTGTCCGTTTGAATTCATTTTATTTTTGATATTTTAGCACTGCGATTTGTCGCCGCCGTGCGGCGTGCGACTTAACGGTTGCGATACACCTGTGTTAAAGCACTTTCACCTTGCTCGCGGGAAATTTTAATTACACTTGCGCGTATAGAAGTTTTAGCATTGCTACGATTTTCGTCAATATTGTGGACTTTCGGAAGATAGTATTAACTGATTACAAGAAACACGTCCGATCGCCTCGAACGCTCGGCGGTGAAACTCATATATCGTCTAAGTTTCTCAATTTCAATAAACTTTGAAATTCGAGGACAAATAGTAAAAATTGTTGTCCCACTCTGGCTGGGGGCTCAACATTTCCTCAATCGCAAAAGAAATTTGGGTAAATAAATTCAGATAAAAAAAATGTGAGACTTTCCGAAAGTCGTAATTAATACGTAAAAAAATTAAATTATTTTTTCGATATTTTTTCTTGTAAAAGCAGTTCAAAGCGCACATTTTAACGTGCCTGTGATCAAGTTTAAAATATTTCAATTCGGAGATATTTGCATTCCAACATTTTTTTACGGAATTTGAAAAAATTCATCACTGCAAAAAGATAGCAGGAAAAATATTTAAAAAATGGTCACATGCTTCTTTCGTCAAGTACTTTGAGTAGAAATTATATTATTCAAATTAAAAGTCTGTCGGGTTTGAAGTAGGCGATTAGCCTTAGAATACCTTATATATACACTACCGTCGGAAAGTATCAGACCACTTACCGCGGGCTCTATGAAAAACCAGTCACGACTTTGATCGGCTGTAACTCCGTCAAAAATGAAGCTACCGATTTTTCGCAAAAACCGATGGAAAGCTTATTAAATTCTGTGTAAGATGAGTCCTGGTTGAGTAAATTTGGATCGCTGCTTTCCGAATTATCGTGTGAGGGAGACAAAAAAATAATTCCGTTTTTTACAGAATTTCGTACGTCCACTTTGACTCTCGGCTGGAGCTAGGAAAATTTTTTTTAGAAATCGCCACTCCCTAAAAAGAACCTTTGGGACATTAGCTGTCGATCGCTCGAAAAAAAATTGAAAAATCTCAACGGGTTCCCAAGATATGAATTTTTTTCTATGAGCGTGCAGAATCCACATGACGACCGTTCGTCGCACGATTCATGGAGATTCGAGAGCCTCGGCTCGCGCTTCGCGCTTGTCACCAGGGCCGAATGGCAAATGGGGGGTTGCGTGGGATCCTGTTACTCTGCTTTAAGTTGTTTTTTTTTATTTATTTTTCGTATACCCACTGAATTATCTCGCGAATATTGTGAGCGTCAGTCAACACATATAATTAACAACAAAAGTGTTGAATAATTAATTGTTCATTAAATGAAAAACTTTTCAAGAGACAATGAAACGTTTTCGATTTATTATTTATTGATTTCTCATCAAATAGAGTTCGATTGTTAAAAGAAAATCAGAATAATTTAATCCAAGCAATAAACAAAGGGAATTAGTCGATTGAACAATTGATTAACCATTTTTACACCAAATTATTTTATATTCGTCAATAAAGGATTTTCCGCTCATTGCATTAACTCATGTTTAAACCGCCGGAATTTAATTCAAACACCAACGAGAATATTTTCTCATTTATATATATTGTAAACATATATATATATATATATTAGGGTGGTCGTTAAAAAATCGATTTTCGATTCTTGTCCCGAAATCGAAAGTTGACATCATAAAACTAAAGTTCTCGAAATTTGAGCCCCTTATCATAACGCTGAGGGGTGCCTGTATAATGTTTATTATTTTTTTTATCGACTTGAAAAAAAAAATTTTTTTGTTTTTTTTTTTCAAGTTGAACAATCTGAAGTTGATCTCAAAGAGAACAAGTTCCCCAAATTACAGCTCTCTATCTCAATATTGAGGCGTGCTCGTGAATTTTTTTTTCATTTTTTTATTAACTTTGATTTTTTATTTTTTTTTATTTTTTTTAAGTTGAACAATCTGAAGTTGACCGCAAGAAAAGGAGATGCCCCAAATTACAGATCTCTATCTTCATATTAAAGCGTACCTGGGAATTTTTTGGTTTATTCAATTATTTAATTTGAATTTTTTTTTGAATTTTAAATAATACGATTTCTTGGTAGTAGACGATTCATAAGACGTAAAAAAAATAGTTTTTACGAAAATAGCTTTTATTTGAAAATGGATTCGAATTTTTACGCAAATAAGAATTTTACGCAAATAAGAATTTTACGCAAATAAGAATTTGTGTAAAAATTCGAATACATTTTCAAATAAAAGTCGTTTTCGTAAAAACTATTCTTTTTACGTCTTATGAATCGTCTACTACCAAGAAATCGTATTATTTAAAATTCAAAACAAATTCAAATTAAATAATTGAATAAACCAAAAAATTCCCAGGTACGCTTTAATATGAAGATAGAGATCTGTAATTTGGGGCATCTCCTTTTCTTGCGGTCAACTTCAGATTGTTCAACTTAAAAAAAATAAAAAAAAATAAAAAATCAAAGTTAATAAAAAAATGAAAAAAAAATTCACGAGCACGCCTCAATATTGAGATAGAGAGCTGTAATTTGGGGAACTTGTTCTCTTTGAGATCAACTTCAGATTGTTCAACTTGAAAAAAAAAAACAAAAAAATTTTTTTTTTCAAGTCGATAAAAAAAA
The DNA here is from genome assembly GCA_963662125.1 of Diplazon laetatorius. Taxonomy (NCBI): domain Eukaryota; kingdom Metazoa; phylum Arthropoda; class Insecta; order Hymenoptera; family Ichneumonidae; genus Diplazon; species Diplazon laetatorius. The sequence goes on along the minus strand of OY759158.1, from coordinate 13,183,129 downwards.
TAATAAACATTATACAGGCACCCCTCAGCGTTATGATAAGGGGCTCAAATTTCGAGAACTTTAGTTTTATGATGTCAACTTTCGATTTCGGGACAAGAATCGAAAATCGATTTTTTAACGACCACCCTAATATATATATATATATATGTTTACAATATATATAAATGAGAAAATATTCTCGTTGGTGTTTGAATTAAATTCCGGCGGTTTAAACATGAGTTAATGCAATGAGCGGAAAATCCTTTATTGACGAATATAAAATAATTTGGTGTAAAAATGGTTAATCAATTGTTCAATCGACTAATTCCCTTTGTTTATTGCTTGGATTAAATTATTCTGATTTTCTTTTAACAATCGAACTCTATTTGATGAGAAATCAATAAATAATAAATCGAAAACGTTTCATTGTCTCTTGAAAAGTTTTTCATTTAATGAACAATTAATTATTCAACACTTTTGTTGTTAATTATATGTGTTGACTGACGCTCACAATATTCGCGAGATAATTCAGTGGGTATACGAAAAATAAATAAAAAAAAACAACTTAAAGCAGAGTAACAGGATCCCACGCAACCCCCCATTTGCCATTCGGCCCTGGTGACAAGCGCGAAGCGCGAGCCGAGGCTCTCGAATCTCCATGAATCGTGCGACGAACGGTCGTCATGTGGATTCTGCACGCTCATAGAAAAAAATTCATATCTTGGGAACCCGTTGAGATTTTTCAATTTTTTTTCGAGCGATCGACAGCTAATGTCCCAAAGGTTCTTTTTAGGGAGTGGCGATTTCTAAAAAAAATTTTCCTAGCTCCAGCCGAGAGTCAAAGTGGACGTACGAAATTCTGTAAAAAACGGAATTATTTTTTTGTCTCCCTCACACGATAATTCGGAAAGCAGCGATCCAAATTTACTCAACCAGGACTCATCTTACACAGAATTTAATAAGCTTTCCATCGGTTTTTGCGAAAAATCGGTAGCTTCATTTTTGACGGAGTTACAGCCGATCAAAGTCGTGACTGGTTTTTCATAGAGCCCGCGGTAAGTGGTCTGATACTTTCCGACGGTAGTGTATATATATAATAACATTGCTACATTCTTATATATGAGGCGTTACTCTCGAACTGTCCGAACTTTAGAAGTCATATTTTTTTATTACCTCCAAATTAACAGGGTTCGTTTGTCTATCCAATCAAAAGTTACCCACTAATTTGTTTTCCGTTTAAATTTTCATGAACGGACTAAAACGTGAAATGTTTAAACAATTTTCCTTGCCGATCCGGCTAATTTTTGTTAGAAATAAAACGTGAAAAGATAGCTCGGCTTTTTTACATCGACACAAATTTTTGATCATGGGCCCGGTAGAAATGTGGGAGTTATGAGGTTCGATGCGCTAAAAGGTCGTAGTTGCGCGCTCCGACGGGCTGTAACTCCTATTATAAGAAAGAAAAATGAACTTTTAAGGTTTGATTTGAAAAGCGATTTTCATGCTCTTTCATACTATCAAATGTATTTGAAATATTTAAACAATTGTCTTATCCTCCGGGCACCTTCGATTTTTTTGAAAATATTTTAAAAAGAAAGCTTGTCTTTTTTCATATCAAAAACATATTTTTCGGGCATGGGCAACGGGGAGGTGTAGGGAGTTATAGCAAAAAAGCTAAGCTTTCTTTTAAAGTACGTTATCACACTAGTACGAAATTTTTTTCTCTGACGAGTGTAAGTTTGCAGAACGAGCCGGAGGCGAGTGTTGCAATCACGCGAGTCCAGAAAACGTTTTCCGTACAAGTGTCGTACGAATTTTTATGTCACAAGGTGTGTAAATCCGGTTTGAAGCGAACGAAGTGAGCGTAAAGCCGCACTTTTACGCACAGCGCGTTATAAAAAATATTTAAAAAAAAAACAGTGGCCGCGTCGGCGAAGAACTTGTTTCAACATTTCACCTATCACTTTGTTTATGAAAATTTGAACAAAATCATTGATATATTTGATACTCTGAAAGAACCCAAAAACAGTTTTCCAGAACACGCCTCCAAAATTTATTTTGTTGTTCCAGAAAGAGAGTTATGGCTACTCGAAGTTACCCGTGTAAACGGAAATAGTTGATGTTTTTGGAACTTCCTTCCTCTGTAGCTTAAGAAGGGATGATCGTAGAGGTCTAAAAATTGATGGGTAACTTTTTATTGAATAGAAATACAAACCCTGTAAATTTGAAACCAATAAAAAAAAATGGCTTCTAAAGTTCGGACAGTTCAGGAATAACGCCTCATATATATATGGGGAGGGCCAGGTCAATTCAGCCAGCTGAAAACCTTCTATCCTCCGATGTGGTCGATAATTTTTTTAGTATCTTTTGGGTCCTATGACTTCACTAACTTTTTTACAGATTTTTTAGAAGACCCCCCCCTTCCCCTCGCCTCACCCCATATACAAAAATGAGGCAAGCCGATTTCGGACGGCTGATCCCCCGATGCGGTCGATGATTTTTTTAGTATCTCTCGGATCGGACGACCCTAATATTTTTTTAAAGATTTTTTAGACGCTCCCCTCCCCTCCCCTCCACCGCTCGCCCCTCTCGATTTTTCTAATCAAGAGGTAACAGCTTTTTCGCTATTTTTCAATTAAATTAAAAAAAAAATTCAGATACCTTATCGAAATTGAGCAACTTTTTTTCACAAAATTGGAGTGGAACTATTCTTTTTAATATTATAGTTACGAATAATAAAAATTCCGAAATTAAATTCATGGAACAGTTATTACGGGGAAAGGACAAATAATAGAATATTCATGGTACAAAACAATCATTTTTTCGAAATTTACAGTTCCGAAAATAAGAGTTTTGAATATTTAATGAGTGGAATTGAAAAGGTTGGATCGAGCGTGGCGTAGAGTGGGGATTTTCGAACCTATATACAATGTTCCGAATCTTGACCGTTCCGAGCTTTGTAGCTCCGAACATTGGCGTTCCAAGTTTTTTCCGTTCGAAATATTTATTTTCCGAATATTTTAATTCGGTTGCTTGACCGTTCTAATATTTTAAAGTTCGAGATTTTATATTTTTGAAATCCTGAACGTAAAAAAAAAAAAATTTCCAAGATTTTCGAGGGTCGGAATGAAGAAGTGAAGTTTTTTTTGCAAAAAGCTGAGACAGTTTTACGTACAAAACAGACTTTGAATATGTTTTTTTATCGGCGTAAATAACATACATGTGAAGAAAGAAAAATTGAAAACTTACATTTTTATATTGGATTTTTGTTTTTTAATTAATTCTAAGAAAACTTACGGAGATCCCGATTCAAAAAAATACATAGATCCCGTGAAATCTTCTCAGCTTTCTGATAAAAATATTTTTAAAAAATTCATTTACCGGCAACGCCCGAAAAATTGCTTTTCATAATTAAAGCTCGATTTTAAGAGCTTTTTGGTAGTCCAAATTGCAAATTAATATTTTTCTCAAAAAGTTGAGACGATTTTACATGGAAATGCACTGTGAGTGTACATTTAATTTTGCAATAAAATACTAAAAAAATCAGTTGAAAAAAATGGAAATGTCATGGTATGCCCTATATAATTGTAGCCAAAATAATAGACGAAAAAATCTAAAAAATGCAGGTACATATATCTTATCAAGGACAACATTCTAAAAATTTTTCATGAGTTTCCGAGTTTAGCTTATCCAAAATGACGTCCCGACTTGGGAGATTGGCTCATATATATATTAATATTGCTACGTTCTTAGGGGGATCCCGTATACTTTGGTGCTCGTTCTCTCTCGCTCCGTCGCGAGCCCCCATGGCGCTATCTCTCCCGCACTCGTGGCGAATGCGAAAGTTTCGGCATCGCCTTAAGAATCTATACTCTACTCGGGATTAGAGTCAGAGAGAATCCTACATAACCGATGCTTTTGGATAGCGCATTTTCTAATTTATTTTATTTACCCTGAAAATAATTGGATTGTTAATTTATATTTGTTGATCATACTTTGTTACGACGCGTATGATGCATTATCAAACTTCTCGGGGATAGCGAAACATCAGATACATTGCATCTCCCTGCCTGGCGAGAAGAAGACAGTCCGCAACCGTTCGGGTCCTCGTTGGTGGAGGGTGCCCTCGGGTCGAGTTTGTGCACTGTCAGGTTTAGCACAGGTCCAGTTGACCGGTCGTGTCTATACAGAGTCGGACTGAAATAAGCGAAGTTGATACCATCCCGAGGAAGCCGTGACGGTTCAAAGAATGTTTATCGGGACTCTGATGTCAATGTGTTTAAAATGTTCTGAAACATCCAGAAGTCCCATTTGTAGAAAATTTTAATTTGTGTGTGTGTGTGGATCGACTCTCCAAAATTCAAACGTCCATAACTCGAGAATACTTCAAGCTAGAGCACTTCAATTTTGCACACCTGTGGTGCCTTATAATTTTCATGTCACCTGTAATTTGTGCAACAATTGACGCATCCGCTTGGATAAAACAGCATTTTGAAATTTTCGAAATTTATCATTTATAATTTACCACTCTAGCGTCCGTAAATAACTTCATGTGTACTATTAGGAAGAATACCTCAGAATTTGGTATTCTTCCTAATAGTACATATAAAATTATGCCCATAAATATTTGACAGTGCATTTTTGCGCCAAATCCATTAACACGTTCGGATTTTATGATACTTTGAATTTATCGAAAAATCAACTTTGTTAATCTAATCACCGTTAATTTCAATCAATCAAAACCCCAATTCATCACAAGTATGGAGTATCATTGCGCCATGATACATGTGAAATTCGGCGAAGATCGGCCAAACAGATCGAATTTTAGATCGATTCAAGTTTCATTAACTTTTAACCTCTGCAGATTCGCAAAAAATATTTGATTTGCCGTGCTCAATCTTCCGGATACACATGATTCAATAATCAGGATACTTGGTATGAAATTTTGTGAAAATCCCCTCACGCGTTTGAGGGGACTGAGTCACCTTAAAAATTTGAAAAAAACATTTTTTTTTCGTGACACGGTCAACCCAATCGAAAATCGATTTTACCTTCATAAAGTGCTTAACTTAGCTATCATTTTACATTTTTTCACAGCCATATGAGTTATCTAAGAGCTGTGAGATTTATCACAAAATCTTTCACTTGTCGTAGCTTTCGGACCGTACGACTGAATGGATTTTTAATTCTGACATCTCATTTTCTTTATAACAGAGCTCATTCTCAGATGAGTGTGAGATTTTTTTTGTCTGTTCTCTGGACATTGTGGCAACCTATAATGTGAATAGATAACAATTTTTTTGTAACTTTTTGAAAAAACAGTCGAATAATAGGTTACTATAAATCCGTTCTACCTCGCATCCAAAATTCCCACACTCATCTAAGAATGAGCCCTGTTACGGACAAAATGAAATGTCGAAATCCAAAATCCGTTCAGTACTGCGGTCCGAAAGCTACGACAAGCGAAGAAAAAAGTAGTGTCGAGAAACGAATTTCAATGGTAGAGTTCAGAAAAATTCACTTCGCCGCACTATTTATGATACTTCTTTTCTATTTTTTTATTTACTTGATCTTGGGGGATCTTTTTCCTGTTTTTAGAGGGAAAATAGTCCAAAAACAAGCAAAGAAATTAAAATCTTAAAAAAAAAAATTCCATATCCTAAAAAAAAAATGCCATATTCTCGTTGATGTAGGACAGTGAATGACAATTTCCCAAAGTATATTTTTTATTTCGGTGGCACACAAAAACTGTATGCATTTTACATGCAAAAATAACAAACAGTTTACGGTGACCGATGTTGTTGTGACGTTTTCGAGATATTTCATGCCGATGTAAATGCATACGTGCATTCGCAATCGGCCGTGCTTACGCGATGGAGCGTCGATCGGTAACGACCATAATCTTTACTATATTTCTTAGAAGTATCGATCGTACGGTCGATAAGTCATTACCTATATCGATAAGTCACCCCCCCCCCTAAGCGCCGCAGCGTTGTAGTACACATCTCGGTCGCCAGCGCTGGCATCGCCATATCGTTTGATATTGCGAGATCGCGGTCAAACTTCAAAAAACAGTAGCAACACCGTTTTCTAATAGAGTATCGAGACCCAAGCACGATTCTTCATGAATTTAGGATGGGGATCATTACAGAAAAAAATGTTATAAAAAAAAATTCTTAATTGAGAAGAAAGGTATATTTTTTTTAAAATCTCATACTGATGACTACCTACGTAACATATTTGAGATCGAAATCTTCAAAACTAAAAAAGTTATGAGTACTTGAGTACAGATGTGAATATTGAATAATTTTTGCTTCCTCATAGAGGAAGCTTTGTTTTCGTGAAATTTTTTTTTTTCGAGATGTTCATGAAAACGTGTTCAGTATGTCTCAAAACACCTAAAAAACACATTTAGAAAAAATGTCCGGATGTATGTGTGTGTGTGTGTATGTGTGTAGTAATGGTTAACCGCTCACAACTTGAAAACGGCTCGAGATATCAAGCTGAAATTTGTCACACATGTGAAGGGTTCACGGCGCATAGCACAATTTAATTTTTGGAAAAATCTATCAAGTTATTTTGTTTTCACAGCATTTTTTCAAAATTCAAAAAATTATTTTTGGTCTCTAGCACCCACAATTTTAGAAATATCGAGCTCAAATTCAGTATAATGTTGTACGAGTACAGGGAGATGCTCGATACCGAATTTGGAAAAAATCCACGCTTTGCTTTACTTTTAAAGCATTTTTTAATGTGAAAAAAACGATCTTTACACTCTAACTGGAGCAATTTTTGAGATATCGGACTTAAATTTGGTACGAAGTTGCGCAATTATCCAAAGAGAAACCCGATTGAATTTGGGCGAAATCCATCAAGCCATTTATA
>OY759158.1:13147189-13176065 GCA_963662125.1 Diplazon laetatorius | reverse complement strand
ATATTTCATGGCGTTTTGAAAATTTTCCAAAAATCAATGTAACTGCTCCAGCTTCCATAATTTTTGAGATATCTGGCTGGAATTTAGTACGAAGTTGCACTACCATTGAAAGAGGTTTCGGATTGAATTTGGACAAAATCCAACAAGACGTTCAGATTTTATGGCGTTTTGAAATTTTTCCAAAATTCAATGTAAGTGCTCTAGCTTCCATAATTTTCTAGATATCCGGCTGGAATTTAGTACGAAGTTGCACTATCATCCAAAGGGATTTCCTATTAAATTTGGATAAAATCTAACAAGGAGTTCAGATTTTATGCGAATTATAATTTTTCAAATTTCACATGAATTGCCCTATGTATATTGATTTCGACTCACATCACACTCACAAGGAGCCTTCAACGTCACGAAAGTGAACAAGGGTGCAAAGTAGAACCTTGCACATTGCTTCCTCATAGTTTTGTACCGTTTTTAAATTATTGAGATGTAAAGTAGAACCTTGCTTATGGCTTCCTTATCTTCTTACACATTTGCCAAAGCTTCCTCTATGAGGAAGCCAAAATTGATCGACACATGGTTCCTTATAGAGGAAGCTTTGGCAAATGTGTAAGAAGATAAGGAAGCCATAAGCAAGATTCTACTTTACATCTCAATAATTTAAAAACGGTACAAAACTATGAGGAAGCAATGTGCAAGGTTCTACTTTGCACCCTTGTTTTCAATTTGCGACTCTATTCAAATGCTCATAACTTTTTTATTTTTGAAGATCGTGGTCTAAAATTTGGTACGTAGGTAGAAAATCGTATGGAGATTTGAAATATAATTTAAAAAAAAATCGATTTTCATACCCCTCAGGTGACTCAGTCCCCTTAAATTTAAGGAGACAGTGAAATACACCCACTGAACGAAGATTCCTCTATGAGTAAGACGAAAATTTAAAAAAAGCAAATACACGTAGTGCGCAAAGTTCTGATTGAAATACTTTCTGCACTACGGACAATTCGGATGAACCAAATTGCAAGTTTCAACTTCCAGCTTTTTTGGAATCGCTTCAACAATGACAAAGAAAAAATTGAAACGAATTCGCTTTTTTATTCACATTTCTGCCATACCGCTAGTAGTTGATCGATTTCCTTGCGTCGAGAGAGACCGAACCGACAGTACATCGGAGGGAACAGGTACTAGCCGTGGAAGAAGCACCTCAGCGGCAACAGGAAAGCTACAGGACCATTCACACACCCGGGAGGTCATATTTGCGTTACCATCATTACAGCTTCACCTCAAAACGGAACATCTGCAGACTGCCCGAACTCCCGATGTCATAGGTACGTTATTTACATGTTAAACCACACGGAAATAATTCAATGTTGCACACCGTAAATCATTGATGTCCATTGATGTTCGAATAATTCGTATGATTTTTCAAAAACTTCTGTTTACGTTTACCTTTCTCAATACTTCTGCGACATAAAAATTTGGAATTTCCATTTTAATCGGGTATCGCTTCACGAGACGTTTTTTCTTCAATTGTTTTTTCTGTCCTATTTTTTTTAGGCCTGCCTAAACATATTTTATATAGTAAGTATATAAAACGATGGATATTTTTTATTTATTTTTTTCCGTACGGTTATACAATTTCGTCGAATTATTGATAGTTTGGACTTTTTGTTCTATCTGCCCTGCTACCTTGCAAGTTGCTCTTTCGCATGTGTGCATGGAGTAGCGAGTTTGGATAAATTGCACCCAGTTTTTTTGTTTTTTTTCTAAATGCAGGATGATAATGAATGTGTTGTTCTGTATATTAGGTGAAAAGCCTCTGGTGGAATGCAGCTTCATTACGGAATTTGAGGACCACATATTTGTCACGGTCGACGCTGAGGCGTTTTTTTTCCTCCACGATCTCATCACCTCGTACGTGAAGGAAAAGGAACGAGTGGTACGTTATTGAACCTTTTTTTCAAATTCAAGATCTGTTCTTTTTTAAAAATGAAAATGATTGATATTCATGACTATAAGTTATTACTCGCGACTCAATTTCTTTTTAATTATTTGTGCCACTTGCGACATAGTACAAGGTAATTTCAATAGGTTACGGAGTCGTTGCGTGTATTTATATTCGATGGATTTCGTAAAACTTATCGTACGGAACAATGTAAAACATGTTATTAGATTTAATTCGAAATTATTTTAAATAACATGAAATAATTCGTTTCGTATGCACGGTTGACTTCTGCACTGCGTCGAATTTTGATCTTGCACCATTTTGTAGTACCATTTTCATATAAATCCAAAAAAATATATATTTTCTAACTCGTTATTCCATTTTACATACCGAGTTTACCATTTAGACTTGAACATAACATTGGAAAATAACTTTTTTTATTTTACGTAGCACGTGATTCAGAGCCTAGGGGCCCGGGCTCACAGTCCAGATCCTCAAGAAAGAAGAGCGGCGAGCACAAGTACAGCAACTGCTCCGTCAACGTCTACGAATGCAATGACGGAGGACGAAAAAAAACGAAAACAATTCGATCCCACTGAGATGTTCATCAAAGATTGGCGATCTTACAGATGTAAAACGTGGCATTTAGAACCGACTGTGAGGTGAGCATAAATTTTAAGATTCTTTATTATTCCTCAATAAGCAACAATGCGCGAAGTTCTAGATGATAATTGATCATCAATAACCATTTATTTTAGATTACTGTCCTGGGCAGGCAAGAGTATAGAACCTTACGGCATAGACTATATCCTGCAAAAATTGGGATTTTCTCACGCACGAACTACGATACCAAAGTGGATTCAACGGGGTTTTATGGATCCTTTGGACAAAGTGCTTGCCGTTCTTATGTTTAGAATGGTCCTGGCCGTCCGCGAAGAAACTCCCGACGAAAAAGACCACAAGAGAGAAAAATAAACGATCGAGAGTTGAAACTTTGACACATGTCGCGATGTGTTTCGGTGTCGCGGTTTTTTTTTGCAAACCAACGATACGACTTGTGTATAGTTCAAATATGTATCATGCGTCATTCTAGTTGAATTTCATATAGCATCCAAATTTCGACTGAACGATTCGGAAAAATTTAAAAATATTCGAATAATCTAAGAAAAATTTAAAAAAATCGAGTTCAAATTGAATCATTCGAAATGTTTCAAACAATTCCATTTTCACATATTTCTGAACCTATACGGATCATTTCTCGAGCTACATGGAATTATGCTTTTCGTGTGTTATTCGCGAGATAATCTGAAAAATTCGCGATACCGCGAATTCCGACGTATCGATGAAGTATGTGTATCAGTAGAACTTTCATACTTGTACGAAATAGATGGGTACTTTGTAAAGAAACATATTGTGCATACCGAGAAGGATTTATCGATTATATTCGCGTTAACAAACGGCGATTTTCGTCGTTCCGTGAAAAAAAAAACGAATACAGAAAATAAGTCACCCAACTAGTTGCAATCATCATGGGCAAAGTCGATGACGGAGCCGAATAGCGTAACGCCGATTATTGTTGTACAGCATTTTTCGTTTGCGTTAATTTATCGTGTTTTTTTAGTAACTAAGATTATTTGATTTTGCAATACCTTCGTTCTGCCCAAATTTTTTATTTGGCAATGCATAATAGTCGTACGTAATAAGTTTCATAATATCTATATATTTAGGCAATTCCGCCAATTCGAGTACTGAGTTTCGGCTTCACCATTAGCGATCTTTTTGTGCCTTCGCGAAATGAAAGTCCTTATCGAGAAATGAACTCAATTTTTTTAAAGCTTTTTTACTTAGATATATTTGCTGTAATTGTATGGGTTATTTCGTCTATTTTTCAATTTTTTTCATTAATTTCTCAATGTTTTGATAAAAAAAAATTAGTCTCGACACAGTTTTCTATGTAAAAACGGCTCGGCTTTTTGAAAAAAAATACAATACATTTTTGGGCCTTAACAAATTGCTTTGAATCGTACTGAAATTTATTTATATTTGTCGTTTTTTTCGGCCAATGATATTCGCATCAAATTTCAAAAATGATTTTTTCGAGAAGCTGAGAATAATTCACGTCGAAAACAAATTTTAAATGTATTTTTTAATCTGGGAAAATACCATACATGTGAAAAAAAGAAAATTACATTTTTACATTGCATTTTTGCTCTCTAATATATCGAAATCGATTTTAAATAATTTTTAACGGCCGAAAAATATTTTTGTATTTTTTCGAAAAGCTCAGCTTTTTTTACATAGAAAGCTTCGTCAAGACTACATTTTTTTAACAAAACACATTGAGAAACTAATGAAACAATGAAAAATGCACAAAATGGCCCATACAATTATAGCGAAAATGACCAAAGAAAAAATCTTTGAAAAATTAAAAGGTCATTTGTCGATGAGGACTTTCCATAGTTACAAGAAGATCCTTGATAGTGGAGCCGAAACTCGGTACTCAAATTGGCGGAATTGCTCTTTTTTTTATTCGTACACGTATGTGGTGTTTCGTCAGAAATCGAAACGTCCAGTGTCCTCGTGGAAATCCCACCTCCTAGTACCTCTTATCCCACCGAAGATGTTTTATTTTCTTTTAAATGACCAAAATGTTGTCTTTTTTTGTTGACATTTCGGCTCGTTGTTCTTAACGAGACTCATCGCCTTTTACTGACCTGTGTATTGCTCTTAATATTCCCTTATATGGATACATACATATATATTACAGAAAAAAACGTGTCCCCAAAAAAAAAAAAACGTCCGACGCTTCCGAGAGAAAATGATGTATAAATTGTAACTCGATTATTATATATAGAATAACTTGCGCTGTTTATACAAATACTATTTATTTCTGCGATCAGTCATTCAATGTAATAGAACGAAAAAAAGTTTGTTAATAAATATTTCATCGAATGTAAATTATTCATATATCGAAATGAAAAAAAAAAGAAAATAAGTGAACTACTTCACCCTTTTCAACGATAAATGCAGTAGGATTCGTTCAAGGATGTATGACACATGTGTCGAAAAAATCAAGACAATTCTTTTTCACAGCCAGTAACTTATTGTAATGGCCCACATATTTCATCTTTCCCACACAAAACGCTTACATCATCATTCTCAAGGCAAGAGCTAGTCATTGGAACTTTTCCCAATGGTCGCCCTTATCACCACACACACACTCACACTCTAACCAACAGCCGCCGGCCCGGACGCTGATCCAGCAATCCCACGACAAAGGGACGCTGCGTCGCGCTGCACCCACCGTCGAAGTGGGGGCGTTATCAACCCCGCGTACAAAGACGCTCTAGGCCCACGAGCTAGTCGACGCCACTACACACTTCACTGGGGACTAGGCAGTGAGAATAGGCCAAAAATGTGATAAAATTCAAATGGCATTTGTGAAGAAACGAAACAACGTACATAAATTTTCTTTTTTGCAATGTGTATGTGTTTTTACTGATTCCCCGAAGGGTTACAGGGCATCCTCATGTATCCTCCTCCATCATCCACTCTCTCGAGACTGGAGCTTCGTCGCGGCACGCCAGGTAGCCTCAACGGGCATACGGCTATAGTCGTAGATCGTACGTCCTATAGCCGGAGCTTCGTCCATGCGCCTATTGTGTTTACCAGCGAGACAACAGTCCCGAAGCAGCCTTTTTGGATTGCCAGACCAGGGCGCTACTCTTTCCTTGGACCTACTTATTAAAGTGGAATCCGAACCACTACCGACTGTACCGAATGTCGATACCGTCGGTCGGTCATTGGTTCGCCTCCCGGCTACCGCTACGTCCTTTCGGCGAGAATGTAATTATTTTCGCCGAAAAGTACGTCCGGGCCGGGACTCGAACCCACGACCTTTCGATGCTCTGGCTAGCACGCTAACCACTGAGCCAAAGCACCGGATTTCTTTTTTGCAATGTTTTCATTGATATTTCGGCTATCAAATTCGCAGGTTGCAACTCAAAAAATATAAACATTCAAAGGAGATACGGGCTGATAAAGATGGCGGGGCGTCTCACGCATTGCTTCCGCTTAACCACGATTCCGGGTGGCCGATTTAAGATTCGGTGAATTCTTAAACGCCATTCTCTTCAGAACATGTTACTCCACCAACTGAACCTAAAATTTTTGAAAAACCATGAAAATTACGGAAATGGCGGCGAAAATTCTTAAATAATCGAAAAACGGACGACATTTTTTGACATTTGTTGTAATAACAATAATAACAAATTATTTTTTTGCATAGAGTTCGGTCACTTGGTAGAGAACATTGATAGCTTTATTTAAAAAGAAAAACAAGGTGATATTTTTAACCGTTCTTGAGTTATCGTGGTTAAACTAGCGCAAAATGCTGTTTCGGGATAAACGCGTTTAAATTTCTGGCGCCGCTACGGACTAAGTGCTCGGCTAGGCGCGGCGCGGCGCGCCACCCGTGTACGCAGTGTTTTTTCTCTCCTGAGTTCAATTTTGCGAATTTTTTAGTCTGCTTTGTACCAAAGTATTCGGCAGAGATTACAGTAACAGAATACGACAAAAAATAAAAATCAAAAAATTCGAATTTTCTCGCTGCCTAGTCCCCTTAATCACCCGACGGCAACTGATTAACACCTTCTCCAGAACATACTGAAATTTTCCGAATCAAACGCGACTTCTTTACACACTTCTTCACACACATCAACTTACCCAAAGTATACACTTACACTCTCACTGTCTCAGACAAATGGCAACGAACAATAAATAATACAAGTGATCAAATCGACAACCGAGTCATCATTCACGAGAAATCAAACAAACCCGAATCCGAAATAACGCGTTAAATCATAGTGTTACATTTGGGGTCAGAAGTGGCGGACATTTAAACCACGTGCCACTGCTTCGGTAAAAATGAAAATAAAAAAAGTGTGCGAGTGAAAATAATTAAAAAAAAAAAGTGGAAAAAAACTTCGCCAAAAAAGAAAAAGAGTGAGGAACAAAAAAAAAAAAAAAAACCCGAAGAGAAGAAAAGAAGGGAGATCGTCAAACTCGTTGCTCGAAAACAATAAACAAGAAAGGAAAGAAGAACTCAAAAAAAAAAAGAAGAAATCCTAACCGAATGAAATTTACGCTATTCACCGCAATGTAAGTACCTCTTTAAGAAAATATATATATCGCATATCGTGCACGGAGTAAAGAACCGTTGCTTTCGCTTTTTGTCCACCCAACGAATTCTCCCCCCCCCCCCCTCCCACAAAAATCCATTCTCCCATGAAAACAAACATTAAAAAAAAAATTTTTAACAAAAAAATACGTTTTTTGAATAAAAATCATTAACATAAAAATACGCATTTAGAAAAAAAACTGTTTAACAGACAAATAAACTTTTTTTCAAAATGTTATTATAAAAACACGTTTTAAAAAAAACCATTAACGTGAAAATACGCGTTCTCAAAAAAAAGTGATTGACAAACAAAAACATATATGAGCGATTCCATGTGACTTCAGCCACTCAAAAAAAAAATGTTCCACAAATAATTTTAAAAAATTGAGCTATTTTTTTGCAATATATTCACCGAGAGCCGATTTTTTAAAAAAATTTTCGACGGTTTTATCGTTAATTAACGTTTTTTTGTATTTTTCCATTCAAATGGCTGTATCTTTGGCCGGATTTGACGTATTTACATTTGTGAAAAACAAAAATGTGCGTCTTTTTATGGCTTTTCAGAAAAAAAATACTTTAGATTTTATTGAGCAAGTTGAACGTCCGTTTCAGGGCAAAATATGCAAAAATATTTTTTTTCTCAAAAAATGCATTTTTAGTTTTTTTTTTAATTTCCTCAAATTCTGAATACGAAAAAAGAATTTTTGGTATTTTTTATATCGTGGGACCGGCAATTACACACATATCATCATGATATGTATGTAGGAGTCGCTCTTAATTCGGAAGATTAGGTAAGTTTTAGAGGTGGTGTTACTCGGTCGCCGTCGGGTGGTTGAGTGAAGCGTGAAGTGGCAGTGTGACGCTCGTGGGCTCCGAGCATCTTTGTTCGCAGGGTTGATAACGCCCCCACTTCGACGGTGGGTCCAGCGCGACGCAGCGTTCCTTTGTTGTGGGATTGCTGGGTCAGCGTCTGGGCCGGCGGATGTTGGTTAGAGTGTGAGTGTATGTGTGTGTGTGTGTGTGGTGATAAGGGCGACCGTTAGGAAAAGTTCCAATAGTGGGTTGGGGTCGAAATCCAGAACGAGCAATGTCCAGAAAGGGCAAAATCCCGAACGCGCAATGTTTCGAATGAAAATGTCCCGAACGGTAAAAATTCCGAATGAGATTGTAGCGAACGTACAATATGCCGAACGCCTACCAGTCGGCGCGGTTCTCAAAATTTCCTGACTTTCGAGCTTTCTCACGCGTAAATTATCAAAGTTAGATATATGCCGTCGCCGACGTTTTTATAGGAAAATTAATTCTCTACAACATTGTTTATGTGAACTTTGGTCTATATAGCGTTGTTGATCGAGCGTTTGGACAGGGAAAAATAAAACGGTAAGAAAATCGATGCATTTTTACTTTCCTGTCAAAACGCTGGTTAAACAACGCTATATAGACCGAAAGTTCACATGAACAATGTTGTAGAGAATTGAATTTCCTATGATAAAATCAGTGATGGCATATATTCAACTGTGAGAGCCACGAGAGGGCGCAAGCGTAACGTATCGGTCGCGAATCAGCTCCTGAAATACACGCTACAAAGCTTATATTTTTTGTTATAAACCGCGTTTCTACCGTCGGGACTGCGGGTCGATAGCCCCTGGCCATCGGGGAAAAAAATCGCCGCGAACCAGAAAGCTAGGCATAAGGAAACAGCATCTTAGAAGAAGGCTACAAAAAGTGAGGTTAGATCCGTAGCCAGCATGGGCGGCAAAGGACCCGTTACCCGCCACGCTACGGGATCGCAAGTAGGTTCAAAGATCACAGACCATCTAACAAAAAGATCGCAACCAGGGAACAGCAATACAACAGATATTAATGCAAACCGAAACAAGATCGGAACGAGTCCGCCAGCGGGAGCATCCACCTCAGACCACAACGAGGTTATGAGCTTGCTAAGAAGCCTATCGATCGACGTGAAAGAGATAAAAAATGAGTACGCCACAATCAAAGAAGCTCTCGATCGATATCATAAAACGAATGAAGATAATAGATCAAGGTTACTTGAACTTGAAGCTGAAAACGAAATGTTAAAAAATAGACTAACAAAGGTAGAAAGAAACGACGAAATGCGAGAACGAGAGGCGAATAAAAACAATGTGGTGATCCGGGGCTTGAAGTGGACGAAAGAAACGTCGACAACAAGGTAACCGAACTCTTTGCCGAGACGCTCAGTATCCCGGACGGGATAACAGATATCATTCCTGTAAGAAAATCCGGCAGGATCGACCTCATAATAGTCAAACTAACAAACGCTTCGACCAAGAACCGACTCATGTCGAACAAAGAAATATTGGCGGACACGCCAATCTCTATCAACCGCGACACGACATTCGCGGAACGCGAAATACAAAGAGAGATCGGGCGCATTGCTAAGGACAGGGAGCAAAGTGGCGACACCGTGAAGATTGGACGTAGAAAACTGCGGATAAATGACCGCACATTCGTTTGGAGGGAAGGGCGTGGATTGCAGGAGTTATTTCGCCAAGGCGAATCAGCTCCCACTCGACGCCGAACCATGTTGCCACGCCGCCGCATCGAGTCACCACCACGCCGCCGCATCGAGGCACCACACCGCTGCGCCACCGAGGAGAGACTGTAACGCTTTCGTCAGAAAAGCGCGGCGAATTTGAATTTGAAATTTAAAGATTTTACGTAAAAGGGTAATTAAATGGGGTTCGTTGCGCTACGAAGAGCGAAGCTCACCTTGGGGAATGAAGTTCGTTTGAAATAATTAAAATGCGTAATCTAATATTTTGTAGTGTTAATTTATTATGAACTGAACAGCGTCTTTAAGAAAATGAAAAGTTTTACAAATAGAAATATTGTGAGATTGAAGATCTCTTCTGGTATTTTTGAACTGTCGCGTAAGACTGTCGCAAAAGAAGTGATGATCGACTCTCTGACTTTTCTATCCGCGGACCCGCTGATGGCGGAGGTCACGCCCCTAAGTCCCCGAATAAGCCAATCAACCCCTAGCCCGCGCGTCGTGCCACCCCCGCGTGCACGCGGAGACCACCCGCTCGAAACGCGTTCGGTCTCGGCGCCAACGTGTCGGGCCTGTGGGGTCCGGTTTCAGCAACCACTTGCAATTCATGAAAATTCACGTCGAGTGTGCCCGGCGACAATGTGTCGCCGATCGACTTTCCCGAGAGTTTACTTTGAATAGATTCTTCCCTTGAAGGGTTTTCTTTGTTTAGTGGAGCGTCTAGAAGAGAGCTCTGGTTTGTTTCAAGTTTTAGTGTGTGCATGGTCTTTCGAATTGAAGCTAAACCATAAATTACAGTGAAATAATAACCCAGTCGAAAGTACGATCATACATTCTAAGACGAAATGTGTCTTCTTGGAACAAACTGCACGTGTACAGCATCGTGTCAATTTATATACATGTGTAACTATTTCACTCTACATGCCTGGAAAAAATACGTAACTTACATAGACACATTATTCTAACATTTATTCATTCAAATTTACATGCTTTATGAAAAAGGTTAAAGTACAGTCAGCACGCCTTTATGATAAATTGATATCTGGGTATTAAACGAATTGAATTTACGCGCGCTCGGCTACAGCCGGCGCTGTTCCCGCGGCGCGTCCGCGAACCGCGTATCGTGATCCGTTACACTTCCCCCCTTATTCAAAAAGGCGCTTCATACAAAGCGGCTTTTTAACACGCGCGCTATAGTTCGCATGCCCTGTCTTGCGTATTTTTAAGTCTGAAACGTGATCAAATCTGAGATGTTTAAGTTTATTTACATTAACAATTTTTTGTACTGCTCGGCCCGACCTGTGCTCGACATTAAAATCGTTAAACATTTTATTTATCGCGTACGATCCGGTATAAAAGTCCCCGAGTTTATTGTTTCGCGGCTTTTTTTTTATGTTCCTTTTCAACGAGAGTCAAGATATTCGCGAATCACTTACGTCCGGCCCGATCCTATCCGGGTTTTCTCCCGTTCACACTGTGGCGAACTGCACATTCGAATAATTTCATTGATTGCATCACTTTATGCAACGTATCTATAAGGTTGATTCTAAATTCCTTACATAAAATCTATCATCAAATTATTCTTTAATGAACAAAGTAAGGAACATGCTGTCACTCTCGTCTTGTGTATTACTTGTCCCACGTTAGGTTTTCAATATTTAAGTTTTTAATTAATTTATTTTTTAATTTATTTATTTATTTATTTATTCATTTATTTATTTGAACGTCGAATTGTTGAGCAATTTCCGCCTGGCGCGCGTGGTAAGAATACAGTCACATGAAATGAAATTCAATAAATGATTTTTCGAATCGACCTTTTCTTACTTTTACGAAATTATGTCCTTTCTTAGTACTTTAATCTATTCGTGGAAGGTCACACTGTTGCATTTTTGCCATTTCCCAAGCAGAGTCCTTTACTGGGATAAGGCCCGTCGACCTTGTCAATTCGTCTGTCATTCGTCATGATCGTCGTTCCTGTTTTTCCCCATTTCAAGCTGTTAGTCATTACTGCGTTGTCATCAACATTTTTTCGTTTCAATCGAGTAACTCTCATTAGTTCTCATATCATTTCATTTCAACCGAGCAACTCTCATTAGTTCTCGTATCATTTCATTTCCATCTACGGCCTCGTGAGTGGTAGTGAGCCCTTGCACGCGTTTATGGCCCGGCGACGCGGGGACGGCAGGATTGCACTCCCGCCCCACGTCGACCGCTAATTCAACAATATCTCTCTCCTCGGCCTCGTGAGTGGTAGTGAGCCCCTGCACGCGTTTATGGCCCAGCGACGCGGGGACGGCAGGATTGCACTCCCGCCCCACGTCGACCGCTAATTCAACAATATCTCTCTCCTCGGCCTCGTGAGTGGTAGTGAGCCCCTGCACGCGTTTATGGCCCAGCGACGCGGGGACGGCAGGATTGCACTCCCGCCCCACGTCGACCGCTAACTTCAACAACATTTTCCTCCTCAGCCCCATGACGAGTGGTTTTGAGCCCCCGCATGGTTTGGTATGGCTTGGCGACGCGAGGACAGTAGGGTCCTCGCGTCGACCGCTAATCTGACAACAGCTTGATCTCTTGTATAACAGTTCTGTACTCGTCTCGTTTCCTTCCTCCAAGTTCATAGATAGACCTGCAGTCCTCTGTCTCATACACTGTATCAGTTTTATCGAGCCTCTGCTTAGGAAAACTCTCTCTATGGGATATTCGTGATGAGGGTCATCCCTTTCCGCAGAATAATCGTCGTCAGGTAGACGAGTATGCACACTCGGAACCTGGCGGCCACAATTCGCATCAGGGATGGAAGTTAGGTTAGGTACACGATTTCGAAAGAGAGCGTCTGCAACAGCGTTCGCTTTGCTAGGTTTGTATTGAATTTCATCCTCATATCCTGTAGTTTTATTTTTCTATCGAGCTAAACTAAAGCTTATTATCAATTAATTTTCTTCAGTTTTATGAAATCTATCAAATGAGTTTACGAAACCGTCACCGAGCACAACATCTTCGATTAGAATATCGTTTGGAATTATTGGAAAATTAGAGTCTCAATCTCGTTATCATAAATATCATTATTATTGTTATTATTATTACTATGATTATTATTATTATTTTTTTTTATCGTCAAAATCCCGTGTCTATTTATTTCAAAAACGTGATATTTGATTTGCTGATTAATGATAGCACTCAGGTGGACTCTATTACCTTTAATTAAGTTCAATTCTGCCTCGTGTCTACAATAAATTTCCATGAATTATTCTTAAGTTCTCGCTTTAAAGGGGTCACGACTGTCGAATTTTCTTACCCCGAGATTTTAATTGCAATATTACTCTTCGCATTGGTGCATGACTGCTATCGTTCCCGTTATTTCGCGAATTACGTTCGTTTCCACGGTTGAGCCCATTCTCGCGCCCGAGCTCCCATTCAGCCGTACGAGCTGCATTCATCGCGTCCTGCAAAGTTTTGGGTCTTTCGACGCGTACCCGGAGGGCCAATTCCCGCTTTAATCCCATTACATAGTTCTCACATGCTGTGTCGCGAGCAGAGACGATCATGCCAAACGCTACGGAGGGGGAATTCTTGTCCTCTATTGCTTCGATAATTTTCTTTAAAATTTCGTTTACCCGAACGCCGTAATCTATTGCAGATTCATTGGTTCGTTGGGCAACAGTAGCAAGCATTGAATTTAAATGGCTTATATTTCGGTGCTCGGTAAAAGTTCTTTTAAGATGCTGCAAAAGGTCTTCTAAAGTTGTAATATCGCGGTCCTGCAACGAATTTTCAGCGGTTTCGACTATACGGGTTCTTATCATCCAAAAAAGATGGTCCCGTTCGCGTGGATCTATTGAGTCGTGGGCAAACAAACAGCCACGGATAAATTTAGAAACGGGTATATTATACCCATCAAATGTTTTGGGGACAAATTCGAGAGCGGCTTTAAACGAGACATAGGATGTGAGTTCTCGCGTGCGAGAAAGGAGCGTAGCACTGGTACGAAGACCGTTCAATTCACCGTCTGAAGCGTTTGGACGAGTTATTACCGATCGCGATGCAGTTTCCGAGACCCGAGCATAATTATGCATTTCGCTTAATATTCGATTACTTGAAGCTTCGACAGGTGAAATATCGGATGTTTGCCCTACATCGTTTAAACGGTCCCTAGATAATTCGCCGGTTGCGTTGGTCGAATCGTTTCGATCCAAGTTTTGCTCCATCGTAGGAGTTTCCGTAACGATAATTTCCCGATCGACGACAATGGATTCGGGCCCGGTGCCTATTTTTTCCATGGCTAAGTTATCGCGTTTTATTCCGCTAGTATTTTACTAAGAATTTATCTCGATATTCGATCGGCAAACTAGAGATCAATTTTTCTTACAAGGTCAAGGCGGCTGACTTACCAATTTGAAGATCTGGGAGTAAGGCTGATTGTATGTAATTAAAGATTTTTTTTTTCACTGACAGTCCATAGAGTCCTTTCACACGTATTTTTCACAGCAATTATTTAGCACTAAAATTTTATTGAGCCTCTTCGGTATCGTTGTCGTCCTCCGATGGTAAACCGTCTGCTTCCCGCTGGTATGGTCCTTGGTCGTATCGGTATTCGTCGTCCTCGAAAGCGGATGGATGTCCTCGTCAGGGGTCGTCCACGTTCCTCGTTGCGCCTACGGTGAGCGAGGGGTGCCTCTTAAGAATTCCCGTGGCCCCTGCACCGTTTTAGCCTCGGTAGATTTAATTCTTACCCTCCGTCCTTTTGGGTAAACCACGGGGGAAACCCCGCAAGGAAAGGCTATGGCGATGATGAAAATCCAACGCTCCACTGAGTAGAACACACGTGTTTCTCTCTCGGCCGCAGAACCACTGTATAGAGCTACTCAGTCCACCCAAACAGGTAGTAACGCGAGCCTCGAAATACCGCACTATGTGTTTAAATTGATTTAGTAGAGTCCGAATTTTATTGGGTTGAAAGTCCTTTCACGCGCACAGTTTAACGAATTTAAATTCAACGCGTTCGAATGTTACTTTTAAATAATGACTTTATCAAAATTCAAACAAACTTCACTCGCGACAAGTTAGCGCTATCCCACCGCTGTCACCAAAATTTATTATGTAATGCTTTCGTCAGAAAAGCGCGGCGAATTTGAATTTGAAATTTAAAGATTTTACGTAAAAGGGTAATTAAATGGGGTTCGTTGCGCTACGAAGAGCGAAGCTCACCTTGGGGAATGAAGTTCGTTTGAAATAATTAAAATGCGTAATCTAATATTTTGTAGTGTTAATTTATTATGAACTGAACAGCGTCTTTAAGAAAATGAAAAGTTTTACAAATAGAAATATTGTGAGATTGAAGATCTCTTCTGGTATTTTTGAACTGTCGCGTAAGACTGTCGCAAAAGAAGTGATGATCGACTCTCTGACTTTTCTATCCGCGGACCCGCTGATGGCGGAGGTCACGCCCCTAAGTCCCCGAATAAGCCAATCAACCCCTAGCCCGCGCGTCGTGCCACCCCCGCGTGCACGCGGAGACCACCCGCTCGAAACGCGTTCGGTCTCGGCGCCAACGTGTCGGGCCTGTGGGGTCCGGTTTCAGCAACCACTTGCAATTCATGAAAATTCACGTCGAGTGTGCCCGGCGACAATGTGTCGCCGATCGACTTTCCCGAGAGTTTACTTTGAATAGATTCTTCCCTTGAAGGGTTTTCTTTGTTTAGTGGAGCGTCTAGAAGAGAGCTCTGGTTTGTTTCAAGTTTTAGTGTGTGCATGGTCTTTCGAATTGAAGCTAAACCATAAATTACAGTGAAATAATAACCCAGTCGAAAGTACGATCATACATTCTAAGACGAAATGTGTCTTCTTGGAACAAACTGCACGTGTACAGCATCGTGTCAATTTATATACATGTGTAACTATTTCACTCTACATGCCTGGAAAAAATACGTAACTTACATAGACACATTATTCTAACATTTATTCATTCAAATTTACATGCTTTATGAAAAAGGTTAAAGTACAGTCAGCACGCCTTTATGATAAATTGATATCTGGGTATTAAACGAATTGAATTTACGCGCGCTCGGCTACAGCCGGCGCTGTTCCCGCGGCGCGTCCGCGAACCGCGTATCGTGATCCGTTACAAGACCGCTGTCTCCAGCCGTCACCGACAGAGGCCGCGACGACACCGAGAACAGCAGCGCAGTCGAGTCGTCAACACCGAGCGACCATGCCCTCCCGACCCTTCCCCCCCTCGTTCCAATGACAGATAGCCAACTCGGCAACAAGCCCAGCCTAATTAACCTAACATTTTGGAACGTTAGAGGACTAAACTCAATTTTCGATTGTTCAGATGAGGAAATATTCGATATTAGCGACAATTGCGCAATGATCTGTTTAAGTGAAACGTGGATGCAGGAAACGAATTATAAATTGCCCGCAACGTTAGCCAAATTTTCGCAAGTCTCACACGTAGCAACAAAAGATTTCTCGATTGGAAGGGCAAGTGGGGGGCTCAGCGTACTAATCAATAATGATCTGGTAAAGGCATATTCAATAGAAGAAAACAATGAAATCTGGATTTCGATTTGATGTCGTATTTACGAAATGAGCTCGGAGATATTAGTGGTCAGTGTATACTTGAAAAACAACTTTTACGAACACCGCATAAGCAAGCTTGAAGAGCACTTGATGGACGTAATTGAACGAGACGAATGTCCGATCATAGTGGGAGGAGATTTTAATGCTAGGATAGGAATGACGAATCAACGCACAGAAGCAGAAACTGAGGGGACATACGCAGCCGCAAATAGACAGTCACGAGACGAAACGATTAACAAAAATGGACGCTTACTCTTAGAAAGTTTAGAATCAATGGGGTTCATGGTATTGAACGGACGTATGGATGGGGACAAGCTGGGGGGATACACGTTTTGGGGGAATGGCAATAGTGTAATCGATCAAGCATAGGTTAATCATGCGGGATTAAGTATATGTAGAGATTTCACGGTAATCAATGCTGGTAGCTCTGACCACCTCCCAGTCAAAGTTGAGCTGGACATTTCCTCGAATGATGATGATTCTTCGGTGCTTGCCGGCCCGCGAATGGCTCAAACGACTGAGAGACTTAGGTGGGACGATGAAAAGGCTGCGATTTTTGAAACAACTATGCAGAGGCAGTTTAGGAATACTTCGGGCGATATTGACGTAAAAGATCTCGATAAATTACTAACAAATGCAATAAAAAGTGCTGCAAACGAATTGCAAATGACCGTAATTGTAGGCAAGAAGCAAGGTAGGAGACGGGACAAACTTTGGTTCGATAAAAGCTGTCGTAATGCGAAAAAGTTAATGAACAAAAGCTATCGCAAATGCCAAAAATCGAAAACAATAAGACACGTAGAGAGTTTTAAAAAAGCTAGATGAAAATATGTAAACCTAACCAAATCCCGGAAAAAAAATCATACAAGAAAGTTACAGAAGGCTATGTCGAACGTCCGTGACACCCAAAGCTTCTGGACAACGTACAGAACGCTTAAACGCACAGATTTGAAAATATGCCCCATCACTGAAGAAACGTGGGATGCATTTTACAGTAAAATTTTACCGGTCAGAGAAATAAACTCTAGAGTCTTTTCGGAGCGCCGCGTCGCAATACTCGATAATACAATCACGATGGAAGAACTTTTCGATTCCCTTCGCAAAGCAAAACGAAAAAAATGTCCCGGCCCGGATGGAGATCCTATAGAATTTTACAAAAATCTGCCGCGTGACTGGTACAACTTCATCCTTAACATGTTCAACAGAATAATGATCAACGCCGATATCCCAAGACATTGGGCAGAATCGGAACTGATTTTCTTTCACAAAAAAGGCGACGTAAACGATCCTCAAAATTACAGGGGCATAGCACTTGCCAATACGGTGGCAAATATATTTACGGGAATAATAGCTAAAAGACTGTCAATCCGGAGTGAAACAAACGCTATCATACCCGATGCTCAAGCGGGATTCCGAAAAAATCGGTCCTGCGAAGACAATATTTTTACATTAAACGCAAAAATAGGCTTAGCAATGATGAAGCCCAAGGGCAAACTTTTCGCAGCGTTTATTGATTTTAAAAGAGCCTTCGACTCGGTAACACATTCGGTGCTGTGGAATAAACTGTATGAGCTCGGAGCAAGTACACAAATTATAAAGTTTCTCCAAAAGTATTACTCGATAGCCAACTTTAGAATTAGAATGAAAGGAAATTCCAAATCAAAAACGTTTGATAATACACAAGGGGTTTTGCAAGGAGACCCAATGAGCCCAATCTTGTTTTCCCTCATGCTGGCTGACATCGATAACTTTTTCATCGAAAATGGGCACGAAAAAATAAATGAGAGAGTGGAAATTTTACTGTTTGCGGACGATTTGGTGCTACTCGCAAATGATGTTATAGAATTAGAACATAAATTAAAAACACTGGAGCTTTACTCCGAGAAAAACCACCTAATAGTGAACACGGAAAAAACAAAAATACTTATCTTTCAAAAAGCAGGGCGTCCGAAGAAATACAAACGACTCAGATTTAAAGGTACCGTCCTTGAAGTAGTACAAAGATACACCTACCTAGGAGTACCATTTATGAGGACGGGCTTGCACAACTCAACGGTTGAATTTTTTTCTCTCTAAAGCAAAAATTGCCCTCGGCGCTATATGGAGCCCCCTGGTAGTAGCCAGAGTAAATGGATGGGAAGCGAGGGTTAAATTATTGAACACCGTGGTTATGTCAGTACTTATGTACGCTGCAGGAATATGGGGCCTAAGACACGCGGAAATACTTAACAAACTGTTGACGCGGTCTTATAAAATTCTATTAGCGGTACCGTTTTGCACTCCAGGCTATATGATACGTCTAGAAACGGGCAGCAGCACTATCGAGCACGTAGTGGTAAGAAAAGCACTAGAAGTACTAAGCAGGATACTCAAAATGCAACCGAGTAGGCATCCACGGATCTGTCTGGAATGGCTGATAGTCAAGGATCTGTCGCCCGACAATGTTAAAAAATATAACTGGTTCTCGAACATACGTTGGCTCTTGGAAAAATACGGAGCAGGGCAGATCTTGAATGACCTTCACCCCGAAGCGATCCTCGCGTCGCGAGACCCATTGAGCAAATCTATGATTGAAGCAGGTTTCCGCAGAGATGTAGTAAGAACGCTACTGTCTTCCTATAGCCCATTGTACAAATATATCAGACAATTGAACACGCACGGCCAAGGAATATACCTGAACACAGATCTTCCCTTGGCGCTCGTTCGCTTAATAGCCCAAAGCAGATTAGCAGGACACAAAGAACTGGTATTCCGACTAAAAAACCTTAAATACACAATAGATACCAACTCAGTTTGTCAAGTGTGTGGAGGAAGCGCGCTAGAAACTCTAAAACACATAATCGAGAAATGCACACTCTGTGATCCCATAAGAATCCGATATCCACAGTCGATATTTCTTCCGCTGGCTCTGGAAGTATTGTCGAAAGAGCAAGCACACAAACTCGCCTTGTTCATCGCGGAATGCTGTAATCTAAGGGCATTCGTACTATCGGATTGAGAAAAAAAAAAAATTATGCCCAGCCAATGTGGACTCGTAAGGCGAAGCACGTAGACCAAAGATAACGATTGTCATTGCACTCATATCTTTATAATTATAAGTACAATTGAAGTTAAGCTCTGTAACGTAGAATGTACGTGGCGAAAAAGCCAAGCACCGCCTCCTTTGTAATAGGTCTCCACCTAAACAAATAAACTATACATACATATATTCAACTGTGTTCATTGACGCTAATTTTTAAATTAGCGATAATTCAAAAAAAAGAAAAACCGCCGCGGTTTTTAACATTTCCTGACTTTCGAGCTTTCTCGCACGTAAATTATCACAGATATATGTATGCCGCCACTGACTTTTTTTATAGGAAATCCAATTCTCTACAACATTGTTCATGTGAACTTTTGGTCTATATAGCGTTGTTTAACCTGCGTTTTGACGGGAAGGTAAAAATGCACCGATTTTCTTATCGTTTTATTTTTTTCTGTCCAAACGCTGGATAAACAACGCTATATAGACCAAAAGTTCACATAGACAATGTTGTAGAGAATTAAATTTCCTAAAAAAAACTTAATAGTTGAGAAGCAGATTAATATAAAACAAATAAATAAATTAATTGATCATTGGTTTTATTTTCTTGCAGGTAACTTGCAACTGCACCACCAAATGTTGTAATGAATTGTCGCACGAGCTGCGGGTGAATCTGTTTAATACGTATCGATCGATGTGTACGGAGGCCCAAAAGTCTTACATTAACAATTTAATTAACATCGGCAACCCCATGAGAAGATATAACAAGAGCAAATCTTCAACACAGAGTCGACGACAGATAACACCTTTTTACAGCTTAATGGATGACGAAGCTCAATTGTTACCAGTTTGCAGATCCACATTCATGAACACCTTCGGACTGTCCCCGAAAGCTCTCGAAATCATTTTGAGGAAAAAGAAAATGGGAGACTTTCATTCCAAAGAAAAACGTGGTGGTCCACATCATGTGAGATATTCGGACATGGACGAACAAGACGTTCGAGATCACATAAACAGCATTCCTCGCGAAGAAAGTCATTACGGACGACGAGATATGCAGAAGCAATACATTTCTGGCGATTTAAATTACACCCGGCTTCATGATGCGTTTAAAAAAAAGTACCCTGAGAGCAAAATTATACGCTATGTGTACATTAAAATTTTCAAGAGTGAGTTCAAGAACGTCAGCTTTAAAAAAATCCGTGTAGATACATGTCGAAATTGTGATCTTTTGAAAGCAAACATCAATGCGGTGACAGATAAACGTACGGCGGAAACATATAAGGAACAATCAAATATTCATCACGAACGATCAGAGCTTGCGCGAACGAAATTGAAGAGTGACTCTTTGTTGTCATCATTGCCGTCGAACGACACAGTCGTTATTTCTATCGACCTCCAACAAATTTTGCCGATCCCAAATTTGACACATAACGATATGTTTTACTTACGACAGCTGTCAGTGTACAATTTAGAAATACACATTCATGCTACGAACAATGCTGTCATGTATATGTGGCACGAGGGAGTAGCAGGTCGAGGAGCGTCGGAAATAGCTTCTGCAATTTTCGACATGATAAATATACATCACAAGTTTTTACGCAATCATCAGAATTTGATAGTTTGGAGCGACAATTGCGCGGGTCAAAACAAGAACAAAATAATGATATTCATGTACATGTTTCTTGTTGCACACAATGTTGTCAAATCAGTTGAACACAAGTTCTTGACAACAGGTCACAGTTTTCTTGATTGTGATCGAGATTTCGGTTTTATTGAAAAAAGGAAAAGAAAATGCACTGTCTATGACTTTGGCGAACTCGTAAACGTTGTGAAGTCATCACGAAAGCAACGTCCCTTCGATGTCCAACTGAATGAGAGATTTTTGAACTTCAAGCAGGGTGCTGATAAATTATTCAACACGACCAAGCTTGCCATTTCCACAGCTGTATGGCTGCGCGTTGATAGCGTTGGCATTGTGAAATTAAAACGGAATTTCAATGATGCAATCTTCGAAAGTCACAAAATTTTTAAGCGAGGTAACTGTTATACGAATGTGGAACAATTTTTACATTTTTTACACGCTTCATACAGAGAATATTTCTTTTTGTTGCAGGTAAAACCGCGAAAGACTTCCTCGAGCACCAGCTGTCACTTGTACCGAGAAAAGGACTCCCCGACAAAAAGATAGACGACTTGGTGAAAATGATGAAATTTTTGCTACCGCGCAACCAAGCGTTATACGAAGACATTTTTAACAATAATGAACACTAGTTTTCTATCGGCGAAAAAAAAATTATTTAACGGACAAAAATTCATTTCATGTGCATCGAATTTCATAATGGAACTGATTAAAAAATAAACGCCAAACGATGATTTTGACATTCCTTCAATTTATTTATGTGATTGAAATTTATGATATTATATTGTCAACTTTAAAAAACAAGTTGATAATTATTAATAATAATAAACGAAGAACGAATGGAATACAAATTTATCCGAATAAAACTAAGGTTAGAAACCCATATTTTCCGGTCGCGTCAGGTGAGCAGCGCGCGCACCGTGGCAGATAGCGCCTTGGGTACCTCCGCGCACTTTGCAGATAGCCCCCTAGCCACCTTTGAAACGCTATAACTTTTGAACGGATTGTTTTTTTTTGCCTGAAATTTTCAGGGAAAACGTAAATTGGGTTTCCGCGGAAACCATTTTCTGGATTTAATAAATAATGCAGTACTTTTCGAATGCGAACGTTTTTTCGCCGTCCTGTAAAATGTGTGCGTTGTGGGTTAGCGCCTTTGGTACCTTTACCCCTCAATTACTCATTGAATAGAAATAGAATTTTAATTCAAAAAATCAGAATATTGAATCCAACAAATTAACGAGCGGCATATCATTTATTATATGTATATGGGGTCTTCTTATGGTCTTCTTATATCATACATGTATGACATAAGAAGACCCTATATTGATGGACGAAAAATGCTACGAAATCGGTCGCGCTTCACGTGGAACACCCCATATACATATAATAAATAATATACCGCTTGTTAAATTGTTGGATTCAATAATTCTGATTTTTTAATTAAAATTTGATTTCTATTCAATGAATAATTAATTGCGTTAATTGGTCTGATACTGCGGAGCGGTAGTGTACACAAAAGTATATAGTTCATGTGATTCTAGATACCGACAGACGGACATTTTTGTAGGACTATTTCCAATAATATACGTTTTGAAAGAAACTCGAGTTGAGGGAAAATAAGAAATTCGAGGACATTCCACGACTTTTGAAGAACAAGCAAAATACAAGGACAGTTCCAGTACTTCAAGGACTTCGAGGACTACTGGATGTCTACAAAAAATTGCAGATCGATCGACCCTTAATATTCAATATTAGTGACCGAAAAAAGTGAAAAAACATGATACAGGATGTAATAACATCTTTTTAGCGATATTTGACGATTATGCAATTTTTTAGCATTTACACAGAAGTTATGATCGAGATTTCTCAGATTAGCATACTTTTGGCTGGGATTGTTTGTATCATACGTCATCAACGTTCGATTGGAAAATCCAAGATAGATTAATGGTTCTAGTGAAAATGAGAGAAAGAGGTAAATAAAGCTGGAAACGCCAATTCCACAGAGCAATGTTTTTATTAATCTACGATTCTAGATGTAGATATAGGTGTCTTCATGTATAATAATCAGAAAATGATCATAATATATTAATAAATACGTATAAGATATTATACGTATTATAAGATATAAGAATTACATTACCTAGATTTGTGGTCAAAATATACAATTACGCAGTTTTGAAAAAGATGCGCAAGGCACTGAAACATTACTTTAAATCGAAAGTAGGTAAGTCGTAGACTAGCGAGTCATTAGTGTCCTACGAAGGAGTTTCGTTACGTCATTGTTGCTCAATGACAGTCCCGATTTCTTTGAAAGGCGTATCACACGTATCGATAAAGAATTATATCGCGATTGTAAAGCACTTCGTCTTACGTTGTTGCTCATCTACCTCGATTGTTTCGAGTATTTTTATTGACAGTAATTTTCAAATATACACGCCACGAATATTGACTTATCGATATAAAATGCCGAGTTTTGGACACGATTTACCTTCGTTGAAATATTTAAAACCGCGACACACGTACATAGTTGCGCATGATTATATTTCTTCTCAAAATTTTAGTCGTCCAGTTTACGTAATTATTGCACTAATTGTGGTGTATTTACAACATTCTTTTTCTACCACTCAATACACATAGAAGTGGTCGCTTTGACTGATTCGTCTTATTTTCTCAGCTAATCTCAGATTAGCTGACTCAGTTTTTTTCTTTGACGTTAGGGGAAAGTCAAACTCATATTTCACTGATACTCTATTGATTTAATATCAATTACGTTTCTATCGTCTTCAATTTTTCGTCGCGTCATCAGGATAATATCATCGGTAAATTTGCAATGTTTCGGTACATTTTCCAGGAAAATTGTTTAAAAATGTAGAGAGAAACAAATTTGCAATCGGATAATTGCATGTTTCTGATTTGGTCGACCGTCACGCGAATACGACATCATGGTAACCAACTATTCTCTTCCGAACATAGCTTTGCGATTCCTGAAATGTAATTTAAAAAAAAGAAAAAAAAATAGGTTTCCACGCTCCCAAACTAATAAAAATTAATTCCATGATTTCAAAAATGCATTCTAAGCCCTTAAAGAATATACAAATGATTCTAACTATTGGTGAAAATAATCTTCGCACCTCACACTGGGTTTTCCAAGAAACAAACGAAGTTTTTCAGGGAAATATCTCGTACAATTAAAAAAGTAATGAATAAACAAATGTGAAATGAACTTCTCGAACAACCATTGGATCATACAAAGAAGATGTATTCTAGCATTTTTTCAGATTTTTCAAATGGTTTTATGATGCAAACATCAACAAGAGAACTTTTAGTGCGCGGTGTGAGGACGGTGTCACTGAAATACACTCCGTCCAGAAATATCAGGCCACTAACCGCGCCTGCTGCTAAGAATCAGTCCTATCTTTGAACGACGCTAACTCCGCAACGAAATATGCTATCATTTTTAAGTAAAGTGCATTCTTACGAAATTTTCTTCTCTAACTTCAACTCGCTGCCGAATCTAGAGGAAATTTTTCTCAGATACATTTCGTATCGGTAACCTTCGAAATCTTACTTTCATTCTGAGCCCAAAAAACATGAAACATTCCGACGGGTTTTTGAGTAATCAAGAAAACTGTCCAGACGTGCATCCATCGACGGTGAGCCATCGATCACACCAGTCGACGGTCGCAACCACCTTCATCGAGAAAAATCAATACATTTTTATCTTCCAGTCCCAACGGTGGCTGAACAACACTATATAGAAAAGTTGGCATTAACAATGTTGCAGAGAATCGAATTTTCTACAAAAAGGTCTGCCACATTGCGCGTTCCGAATTCTGGATTTTTCGAATAATCCTCGTTCCGAATTTCGAGCTCAACCTCGAGCTTGGATGCACGTCTGCACAGTTTTCTTAATTACTAAAAAATCCGTGGAGATTTTTAATTTTTTTTTGCTTAAAATGAAGGTAAGATTTCGAAGGTTCTCTACACAAAATTTGGTACGTGCGCGAATTTTTTTCTAGATTTGGCAGCGAGTTGAAGTTGAGGAAGAAAGTTTCGAAATGCAAATTATCTTTCAATGATTTTCCCATAAAATCTTAGTACTAGATAATGGAAATATTATCAAACACGGATTATTATGTTCAAAATTTTGCAAACTTTACAGCGGCGAAAAAAAAAAATCACAGCATTTTTCGTTGCCGAGTTATCGTCGTTCAAAGTGATTCTCGGCAGCGCGTGCTGTTAGTGGCCTGATATTTCCATATGGTAGTTTGATTTATTTGATCAATTTACAAAGATAGCAAAAAGCTCAAACCTCTCAATACGCATTTATCGAATTCGAAAATCGTTCCGAGCTGTCTTGAAAACGATCTCGACGCATTAGCAGATAAATGAGCAATCGATATACGTCGAGCAATCACCAAAATTAAACGAATCGAAAATTCGAGAAGGAAGGTTTTTATGTTCTTGCAGTTTTATTGCAAATTTAATAAAAAAGGATCGCACAATTCGCACAACAAAATTTGCTTCCCTTTGCAAAGGGTTAAAGCATTGAGTGTATCGAAATTTCCTTAAAACGATACGAAAACCACCAGAAGCGTCAATAGATCATGATGATCGTATCACACTATAGGAATAATATACAATACATGGATTCAATAGTTCTTCGTCGCTCCCAGTAGTTGTTTTTTTTGGACAATCAACGAATAATCCAACTAAATAATAGAAATACTCATTTAAATTTGGTTTTCCATCGAAATCAAGTCGACGTGCTTCGTTCCCAAAACTTTTTCATCGACTGAAATGTCATTTACAGTATTTTTTCGGACAAATTCGTCGCAATCCAAAGCGGGTATGAGATAACTGCGAGACCATTCTATTCTTGGTCATCGCGGGATCTTCAGTATCGTTGGAATTATACTGAGCTTTTCCAGGGAATATTCAGCCGTCACAATCTCTGTAGAAATTCAACGTAAACTCGAGGTAATCTCCACCGTGTCTGTTATTGCAGACGTTCTGTAATAAAATAATAATTAATTACTCACAACGTGTATTTTATAATGAAAATTTGATAAGGAACATTCCCCAAAGTATATTGGCCATATTAGAATCTTGAACGGATTATTAGACTTTTTAGCTTTTTCCAACCTTTTTCATCCAATCAAATATTCGACAATACGAAACATATCCGTTCATTCACGTTTGATAGTTTGCGAATATGTAATTAATATTTTTTTCCATTTTTTTTCCATTGAGTGGATCAATAAAAAAAATTGATGTGTAAATACCGTAGCTCTTTGTATAGGCTAATCCGGTGATTTACATTCGTAAGTGTGTGTGTGTGAACTTTAGACTTATCTATCGGTAACGTCATCTGCTTTTGATTTTTTTTTCACGGTCATGGAAAGTCAATCTAAGT
The DNA here is from genome assembly GCA_963662125.1 of Diplazon laetatorius. NCBI lineage: Eukaryota > Metazoa > Arthropoda > Insecta > Hymenoptera > Ichneumonidae > Diplazon > Diplazon laetatorius. The sequence continues at coordinate 13,149,752 of OY759158.1, read as the reverse complement.
CAAATAGTGCAAAATCCATTTACTTATTTGTGCCACGATCGACAGCAAGGTCGGTGATGGGCACACCGTACGGATGTAAAATTTTGATTATGATGACATTGCATTAGAGGATTTTTTGGTGATTCGGAGCTTTGGCGCCGGACGACGATGATGTTTTTCTTGTTCTTTATATCGTTTCGCGGGTGGTGCTGGAAATTCAAGACGAGCGAAGTTGAGAAGGGTGAAAATCCGGAACGCGGAATGCTTCGAATGACAATATTAGGAACGGTTGCGGCGTAGAATGGCATTGTAGCGAATCGTAAAAATTCAGAACGACATTGTAGCGAACGAAGAATATTTCAAACGCCTACCAGTCGACGCGGTTTCCAACTGTGACGTGATTTTTTGACTCACGGGGACAAGGATCTCGTCGTTACTGATTTGACCATTACGGTCACGTGTTTCGCCTCTCTCTCTCGGTTACTCTCTAGGTAACCGACAATTTTCGGCATGAGTATGATTGTGGTATAATGATTTACATTTGCGCTGTGTGTGTGTGTGCCGTTTCGGAGCGCACGAAGATTTCGACCCTGAAAATCGAAAATCTTTTTGTTTGCAGATCTTCACGGTCCAAGGTCATTGGGTTCATTTGAACCTATTTTAAGCGAAATGTTTGTGTGTGTGCGCGTCTGCATGTGCGTGTGTGCGTGAGCGTGTGCGTGTGCGTGCGAGTGTGTGTGTGTGTGTGTGTGTGTGTGTGTGTGTGCGTGTGTGTGCATGTGTGTGTGTGTGCGTGTGAGTGCGCGTGTGTGCCTGCGCGTGCCTGCGCGTGTGTGCGTGCGTGTGCGTGCGCGTGTGTGAGTGCGTGTGTGTGCGTATGTGCGTACGTACGTACGCATGTGATACATTTTTCGTTGACGGTTTCTCTAAAACTAATGACGCCATCGGGATGATCGATGGTGCAATCGATGTGTCTCGCCGGAACTCAGAGATGATTGGATTTTGGTCCATTCCGGTCGAGTAGATTTTTAGTTTTTGAACAAAAATCATAATTCAATAACAGAATTTATACTGGAGGGTATAGCAATTTGCAAGTAACCCCTAGGCGGCAATAATATAAATCCGTTGTTTTTATTGTTGTTGTGATTATTTTTCTTTCTCGTCGCCGTGAATGGGGCATGCAATTTGGAAGAAAAAATGCATGCAATTTGAAAAAAAAAGTACGGCACCCTACTTAGAAAAATATTTTTTTTTCCGTCACTCTTAAAGATGTAGGTGTGCAAACGTTTGCAGTTAACAAATTTTCATTTTTAGTATAACCGCAAGAAAGTTATGGAAGTTCGAAAAATTTCCATCCCCCAATTTGAAATAACTCGAATAAATTTGATCTTGCGAATCGGGAAGTTACTTGTGCGGTCTGCACGAGTGACTTCCCGATTCATACATCACATCACGATCACGCACAAAATAAACATGAATAGCTATAGGCACTACTAGCCATGGGCACAACTAACTATGGGCACAACTAACCATGGGCACAACTAACCGTGGATACTATTAATCATGGGCACTACTCACCATGAGCACTACTCACCATGGGCACAACTAACCATGGACACTAGCCCCGTACAATTTAGCTGGGTGCCGAAGAATGGTCGTGACCAGAGCGTTGATCAAATTTCATATTGTTGAAAATTAATAAATTTATTTTTAGACGTTTTTTTGATCGAAGAATGAACGTTTTTCTGATTGAAGAATGATTGAAGAACGATTCTTGTCGTTTTTCATAGCGCGAGAAGTTGAGCTGCGCACTGGCAGCACAACACCCGTGCATCCAAGAAGATGAAACGTCGACGTTGCTCAGTCAATAATTTTGATGATCCACTGCTTCCATCCTACCAATGATATGGTAATTCGTGGAGTCAATGTCAGCGCTCTACAGTTATTGTAGAACGCGGCTGGTACGGCCTTGGACGCATGTCAGCGCAACATCCTTTATGTTAAGCGCGGCTGGGATCAGCCTTGACCACAATTTAGCGCAACATCCTTCATGTTAAGCGCGGCTCAGATCAGCCTTCACCATGATTCACTCGTACATCAGCGAATTCGATTTGTGCTGGACGATGACTGACGTCGATGATTTGACCAGCCTATGTGCTGACTTGACATCGGACATTGTTTGTACCGCTCCAAGCCGTACCTGCTATTGTAAAATTAGAAAAAAAAATATATATATAAATACATGTCGAACCTCACAGAGAGAAAAAAAAATATAAATACGTGCCGAACACCACAGAGAGCACCAAATTATCCTGAAAAAAAATGACAAATTATCCTGAAATAAGGTGAAAGATCGTCATGTCAATTAATATTTCAATTCCGATCAAACTGATACTTGTTTCGCTAATAATACGGATGAGATTTGAAAACGAAGCTACAAACTTAGAATTCTGATCGAACAATATCAGAGAAGAAAAATTATCATACAGAAAAGCAAGGGTTATTCGAGTTTTCAATCAGAGTGATCATCGAATGAAGATTGTTGACTGAATAAACTGTATCGATAAGGATGACTGACAGCGTT
>OY759158.1:13115815-13146989 GCA_963662125.1 Diplazon laetatorius | reverse complement strand
AAGCAGCTATTCACAAAACAATAAAAAAAAAAGTTTTTTCAAATTTTTTTGATGCTAGTTCTATCCATTTTCCATCAATAATTATTGTCTCAATGGCATTACTTTGGCGTCATTTGTCGCTAGTTTATTAAATTTCGATTCACAAGGAAGCTTCCGGAAAGTTGCTCGATGTGGTAGAAAATATTATTAGTCAATGGACCGTCGATAAATTCTTGTAAACACGGTGTAAACTGTGGACGAAATGTGAAAATTCGCGACATCGAACCATTTCCAGTCTACTCGAAAAAATCAAATTGGTTACTTACAAAAATTCGGCAACGAAAAAAATTTAATAAATGAAACGACGGGTCCCCATTAATCTGGTAATTTTTCCAGTGTCGAGAAACCACGCGTGACCTTCAAACCTAAATGAAGCGTGGGGCAACCGAAGACGGAAGGACACAGTTTGCGGACCGAGAGAACCAAACACCAACGCACCAGTGCTACTTGAGGTAACATTACATGATGAAGATGGTTGCGAAATAGATTTGGTAAATTCCTTCATTTTCATCTGAAAACCAATATCACAGATAAAATAATAATGATATCAGTAAGCTTTTTGTTGTATCGGTAAAGTATAGTATTTACTAAAAAAACGGACGTTAATTTTGGAATTTGCACAATCGATTTCGCACCATCGGTAATGTTACTAGTGTGGGTTGTAAAAAAGTATCCGGGATTCTTAAACGTTAGGCACATAAGTGCATGCGAATCAACATTCGTTGACTGGATCGGCCGGAAAAACACCAACTCCGCAGCAGAGATGAGCATTCATTCAATGAAAATGTATTTTAAATACGTTTCAAAAAGAATAACTATGATTAATTATCATTGGTAAATAAATATTTTGACATTTCCGTAATAACCATGAACGATTTACGTGAATTATTATTTTACAATGACTTAAAATATTTGATAATCCTTGTAAAATGGATTATCATTTAGTTCGAAAAGTATTTGAAATACATTTTCATTGAATGAATGCCCATCCCTGCTCCGCAGGCGATGGAATTAATGTTGCAGTTTTTTATTGTATGTGGAAAAACTCCGCATCATCATAAAAGCGTCCGTAAAATCAGGAAAACAATGCAGATGACGTTGTTTAAAATGGATCCGAAACCGAATCACTTTTATATATACATTTTATGCAGGTTCGCTTGCCAGCTTAACAGATTCATCTGAAAAATCGTACGATCAATTCGAGGATTCCGTTGTTTTTTGCGGTTGAATTGACGCGCCGATAGTTTAGTTACCTGCAAACGCGTCGGAAAATCGCTCATCATGTAGCCGGAAATAAGCAAGATTTTCCGCAGAGGCACCGAATTGGAATGTCCGTCGCGGGTCGCAACAATAATTCATTCTGTGATTATATCAAGACTTTCGAGATTTTTTTCGTAACAAGGGACCGTTCATCGTTGGAACATTAACGATATCGAATTTTTGAAAAAATTCCACGGGCTTGTAGTATCATATAGCTGCGAAAAAAACATTTTTCATGAGTAGGTCCTTTCGGTTTGCTTGAGAGCTGAATGGCTTTGCCGCAGGTGGAGAATTCGTCATAAAGTAATAAATAAAGAAGAGTAGACACGACATTTCTCGATCTGCCGAACGGGTTCAATCACGACGCACGCAGGCATGGTATTTCATGCAGTCTGAAGCACGCCCCGCTGCACTTTTTTTAGTGTGGTGGGCAGTGGGCCTCGCCTATCTTTCGATTTATCGAATGGTGGATCGTGGGCGAAGAGATTGAACTTGTAGAAAGGATTTCTCATAGTAATTTCAAACGATATCACTATAGAAATCCGGCAATCGTCGTGAAATGCCCGTCAATTTCCTAAATATTCATTGAAATGAGTCCCGCTCGGGACGCGACATAAATATTTTTAAATGACCTCGGTAAAGCCACCAGTTCCCAAGCGAACGAAGGAAAATTCACATATGTCAAACAGAAAAGTCGACTCGATGTTTTACATGAATCACGATCAACGAAAATATAAATATGGGCGATAGGAAATGTTCAAAAAAATTCCGCGAGCTCGGCGTACGACGTAGCTGCGAAAGAATCAGTTTTAATGCGTAAGTCCCTTCGGTTTCATTGGGAACTGAACGACTTTGGTGGAGAATTCATCAACAAAGTAATAAATAAACAAGGGTGCAAAGTAGAACCTTGCACATTGCTTCCTCATAGTTTTGTACCGTTTTTAAATTATTGAGATGCAAAGTAGAACCTTGCTTATGGCTTCCTTATCTTCTTACACATTTGCCAAAGCTTTCTCTATAAGGAACCATGTGTCGATCAATTTTGGCTTCCTCATAGAGGAAGCTTTGGCAAATGTGTAAGAAGATAAGGAAGCCATAAGCAAGGTTCTACTTTACATCTCAATAATTTAAAAACGGTACAAAACTATGAGGAAGCAATGTGCAAGGTTCTACTTTGCACCCTTGTTCACTTTCCTGACCTTGAGGGCTCCTTGTGAGTGTGATGTGAGTCGAAATCAATATACATGGGGCAATTTATGTAAAATTTGAAAAATTATAATTCGCATAAAATCTGAACTCCTTGTTAGATTTTATCCAAATTGAATAGAAAATCCCTTTGGATGATAGTGCAACTTCGTACTAAATTTCAGCCGGATATCTAGAAAATTATGGAAGCTAGAGCACTTACATTGAATTTTGGAAAAATTTCAAAACGCCATAAAATCTGAACGTCTTGTTGGATTTAGTCCAAATTCAATACGAAACCTCTTTCAATGGCAGTGCAACTTTGTACTAAATTCCAGCCAGATATCTCAAAAATTATGGAAGCTGGAGCAGTTACATTGATTTTTGGAAAAATTTCAAAACGCCATAAAATATGAATGGCTTGATGGATTTCGCCCAAATTCAATCGGGTTTCTCTTGGGATAATTGCGCAACTTCGTACCAAATTTAAGGCCGATATCTCAAAAATTGCTCCAGTTAGAGTGTAAAGATCGTTTTTTTCACATTAAAAAATGCTTTAAAAGTAAAGCAAAGCGTGGATTTTCTCCAAATTCGGTATCGAGCATCTCCCTGTACTCGTACAACATTATACTGAATTTAAGCTCGATATCTCTAAAATTGTGGGAGCTAGAGACCAAAAATAATTTTTTGAATTTTGAAAAAATGCTGTGAAAACAAAATAACTTGATAGATTTTTCCAAAAATTAAATTGTGCTATGCGCCGTGAACCCTTCACATGTGTGACAAATTTCAGCCCGATATCTCGAGCCGTTCTCAAGTTGTGAGCGGTTAACCATTACTACACACATACACACACACACACATACATCCGGACATTTTTTCTAAATGTGTTTTTTGGGTGTTTTGAGACATACTGAACACGTTTTCATGAACATCTCGAAAAAAAAAAATTTCACGAAAACAAAGCTTCCTCTATGAGGAAGCAACGGTACAAAACTATGAGGAAGCAATGTGCAAGGTTCTACTTTGCACCCTTGTTCACTTTCGTGACGTTGAGGGCTCCTTGTAAGTGTGATGTAAGTCGAAATCAATATACATGGGGCAATTCATGTGAAATTTGAAAAATTATAATTCGCATAAAATCTGAACTGCTTGTTAGATTTTATCCAAATTCAATAGGAAATCCCTTTGGATGATAGTGCAACTTCGTACTAAATTTCAGCCGGATATCTAGAAAATTATGGAAGCTAGAGCACTTACATTGAATTTTGGAAGAATTTCAAAACGCCATAAAATCTGAACGTCTTGTTGGATTTTGTCCAAATTCAATACGAAACCTCTTTCGATGGTAGTGCAACTTCGTACTAAATTCCAGCTAGATATCTCAAAAATTATGGAAGCTAGAGCAGTTACATTGATTTTTGGAAAAATTTCAAAACGCCATTAGATATGAATGGCTTGATGGATTTCGCTCAAATTCAATCGGGTTTCTCTTTGGATCATTGCGCAACTTCGTACCAAATTTAAGTCCGATATCTCAAAAATTGCTCTAGTTAGAGTGTAAAGATCGTTTTTTTCACATTAAAAAACGCTTTAAAAGTAAACCAATGCGTGGATTTTTTCCAAATTCGGTATCGAGCATCTCCCTGTACTCGTACAACATTATACTGAATTTGAGCTCGATATCTCTAAAATTGTGGGAGCTAGAGACCAAAAATAATTTTTTGAATTTCGAAAAAATGATGTGAAAACAAAATAACTTGATAGATTTTTCCAAAAATTAAATTGTGTTATGCGCCGTGAACCCTTCACATGTGTGACAAATTTCAGCTTGATATCTCGAACCGTTCTCAAGTTGTGAGCGGTCAACCATTACTACACACACACACACACACACACACACACACACACACACACACACACATACATATATCCGGACATTTTTTCTAAATGTGTTTTTTAGGTGTTTTGAGACATACTGAACACGTTTTCATGAACATCTCGAAAAAAAAAAATTTCACGAAAACAAAGCTTCCTCTATGAGGAAGCAAAAAGAGTCGACACGACATTTCTCGATCTGCCGAACGGGTTCAATCACGACGCACGCAGGCATGGTATTTCATGCAGTCTGAAGCACGCCCCGCTGCACTTTTTTTAGTGTGGTGGGCAGTGGGCCTCGCCTATCTTTCGATTTATCGAATGGTGGATCGTGGGCGAAGAGATTGAACTTGTAGAAAGGATTTCTCATAGTAATTTCAAATGATATTACTATAGAAATCCGGCAATCGTCGTTAAATGCCTGTGAGTTTGATAAATATACATTGAAATGAGTCGTGCCCGAAAAAAGTCGAACGGCTTTACCGAAATTGTAGAATTCGTCATAAAGTAATAAATAAAAAAGAGTAGACACGACATTTCTCGATCTGCCGAACGGGTTCAATCACGACGCACGCAGGCATGGTATTTCATGCAGTCTGAAGCACGCCCCGCTGCACTTTTTTTAGTGTGGTGGGCAGTGGGCCTCGCCTATCTTTCGATTTATCGAATGGTGGATCGTGGGCGAAGAGATTGAACTTGTAGAAAGGATTTCTCATAATAATTTCAAATGATATTACTATAGAAATCCGGCAATCGTCGTTAAATGCCTGTCAATTTGATAGATATACATTGAAATGAGTCGTGCCCGAAAAAAGTCGAACGGCTTTACCGAAATTGTAGAATTCGTCATAAAGGAATAAATAAAAAAGAGTAGACACGACATTTCTCGATCTGCCGAACGGGTTCAATCACGACGCACGCAGGCATGGTATTTCATGCAGTCTGAAGCACGCCCCGCTGCACTTTTTTTAGTGTGGTGGGCAGTGGGCCTCGCCTATCTTTCGATTTATCGAATGGTGGATCGTGGGCGAAGAGATTGAACTTGTAGAAAGGATTTCTCATAGTAATTTCAAACGATCACTATAGAAATCCGGCAATCGTCGCGAAATGCCCGTCAATTTCCTAAATATTTATTGAAATTAGTCGTGCTCGGGACGAGACATATATATATTGTAATGACTCCGGTAAAGTCACTAGTTTCCGAGTGAAAGAAGGGAAATTGAGATAGATTAAACAGAAATGTCTGTTCGAGCACCATATGATTTATGATCACCAGCCGCGCCGCGCGCACGTTAAGTTATCAGCTTGCTTTGAACTTGTCGCGCAACATCAAGCATATTGGAAACGTATTTCTCAGAATTGATTCGGCGAGCGATTTATCTGCATTAACGTATCATTCAATTAGGAGATCGAGTTATATATTGTTCAACCGAATTGACGCGCTGATAGTTAAGCTCGGTGCGAATACGTCGAAAAATCGTTCATTTCTTTGCCGGAAATATGCAAGATTTTCCGCACATGCACCTTATTGGAATGTCCGTCGCCGGTCGCCACGCGGATTCATTTCAAGATTTTATCGAGGCTTTTGAGATGTTTTTTTGTATTGAGGGACCGTTCATCGTTAAAACTTCAAGGATATACAATTTTTGAAAAAATTCTGCGGGCTTTTAGTGATATAGCTGCGAAGAAATCAATTTTCATGCGTAGATCGTTTCGGTTTGCTTCGGGGTGGAACGGCTGTACCGCAGGTGCAGAATTCGCAAGTGAAAGAAGGAAAACTTAGATAGATTACATGAAGAAATATGTTCTGAGTACTTGATCGACTTGACCAATTTCATGTATTCAAATTTTTTTAAGAAAACGCACGTTTTCCCGGCCGATGCTGTAGTCGAACATTTCGCTCAGATTTTTGAGATTCAATATAGTTTCGTTGGTTTCACACTGTCGTAGAAACACCGGATACCGGTTATTTTATGCATATTAGGTTTATATACCAGTTATGACCCGCACTAACGATTTTCTATTTTCTAGCGTCCAGGTTCCTCGTGGAGTTCCTCGACAATTGAGGAACTCCATGTTTAAGGGCATCTTGGAGTCGTGGCAATAATGAAGACTTCGTATCACCTCAAGCAAGGAAGAAAGGCCGGATCTTGGGTAGACAACGACGCTCGAAAATTCTTTGATTTTGAATTTTATAAGGCTCTGATTCTCTGGCGACATCCGCGACCTTCTTGTTATGTATTCCCCAATAAAAACTTAAGCTCATTGACTTTTTATTTAGTCCCTTGTTATCAATTTTGCAGCGCTGCAACTGAACGTCAGTCCGAGGTATGTAAATTGCTCCGGCTATGGAAACTTGAAGGTAGTACTTGGACTAAACCGTTTTCTATGAATCGTCTTGAAAGTAATATGATGTACAACTAAATTACCAATGCGAGATATTTCACAAGATAGTTGAGCTTTTTGTACACGGAGCCTATGCTGGGTATCTGAATTTACCACTATTTAATTCATAGCGATAAAAATATTCTATGCATTTTGCTCAAAAACTACTTAATGCCAAAAAGATATTTGACAAATGTTCTCGAATAGAAATAGGAAAAATCACCCTAGCCGTTGTTGAGATACGCGTATGCAGAACATAGCAGTCGTACGAAATACGACTGTACCTCGACAAGAGTATTATCTCGCGGCCGGCAATTCTGCGTAACTCTACAATGTATTCCCTGCGCGAAACTTTTGTCATTGATTACCGTCCCAGTACAACTTTTTTGGGCGAATGACAGGTATCCAAACGTTTTTTTCCGCTTCCGACACAATTTTACATTAATTTTTGTTAAATTAAACGGGTACAAATTTTTTTTTCTCAAAAAAGCTTCCTTTACGCACAAGAGAATGCTTTTTTACATAAGCCCTTCAAATTTGAGTAAAATCGGTCCAGTGAACTTCGAGATATCTTAGCTACCGATTTTGAAATGTCATTTCGAGATGAACCCGTTCAAAGTTTTGACAAAGTTTCCGCTCTCGAAGGCATCGAGAAAGAAGATAAAATGAGTTGTATACTCCAATTTCGAACCGCTTTCAAGTTCCCGTTTCTAAATGAAAGCTTATATTTCGCACATGAGTAATACCACAGGTTTCACAAAAAGAGGCTGAACTTTATTTTCTTATTAACAAAACGGGAGGAAAGGGATAACGTAATTAGCTATGACGGCCGATTTTTGGAATTTCTTAATGAGATTATCTGAAAATACTTTTGAATAGTTCTTTTTTCCGAAAAAGCAAAAGAAATTAAAAATCGATTTTTTTTCTATATGCGTCCACTTTATCGTTGTCGAGCTGTCTAGCTCAAAGAATACTTTGAATATCAACATAAGGCTTATTGTAAATCAACCTCAACAGGCGAAACAATTTTTCATACGAAGCCTATTCTTTGAACCAAATTTGTACACTTTGAGAACCTCAACAGTGAACCCTCAATATTCAAGTTTTTTGTTTACTACACTCGTGAGAGGACGGCACGCGGAGCTTGCGCATTGCGCTCTGGAATAGAATTTGTGCGCGCTTGTTCTTTGGTCAATGTAGAACGTTAAATCCACCGGTCGTAACCACAGTTCTGTAAATTCCTATTTCCAAAGGGCCGAAGCGTCGGTCATTTCATGTTAGTATGTTGTCGAGCATTTTGTCAATCAATTGATTGTTGTTTACAAAAAGACATTGATCATTTATTTCTCGATGTAGAAGCGTTGACACACATTCCTAGTAAACTTGATCACAGGTACTACGCTTGACATTTGATATTTCTGCGAATTTAAAAAAACATTTTTTCGTGGATCGCTCAGTCTTAACCGTTTGAACCGTACTTTTATTCGTTTAAGGTCATTGGTAATGATTTGTACTGTGATAGTAGAATATTACCTTGTTTTTTAGGTAGTAAAAATGACGTTAAATTTCAAGCACAACGATTTTTCGAGGAATTATATGGAAATAGAACATGAGAGTAATCATTCTTCTTATTTAATTTTTTTTATATGAATATGCAGTTTTTGCGAAAAAAATTAATAGTACAATATCAAAACGGTATAATAAAGTTGGCAAGTATATGATCTAAAACGCGAATTATCGGACTTTGGTCTTGGCTATTTAGGATGTTTATGATACTTACGCACAGGGATGGGCATTCATTCAATGAAAATGTATTTTAAATACTTTTCGGACAAAATGATAATGAATTTTAACAGATTTATTAAATATTTAAATTGATTTAAAAATAATAATTTACGTAAATTGGTCATAATTATTATAGAAATGTAAATAATATTGATTCTTGCATTATAATTTATTGTTATTTGTTTCAAGAAGTATTTGAAATACATTTCCATTTAATGGATGCCCATCCCTGCTTACGCATCTTGAAGTGCATACTGAAAAACGAATTCACATATTTTTGAAGATTTTACTTTCCATTGCTTTGAGAGCAGTCATTTCAGGTACTTTTGATTATTCCGATTTATTACAAGTACTTCTTCGAAATACTCAAGTGGATAATAAAGTGTGTGTGAAATTTGTTATCGATCGGAATCACATTAGCTTTTCGAAAAAACATCGATTATTCATTCCGACCCTCAAAAATCTATTATTATGTAACTTTAAAAAAAAGTCATTTTTCGGCCATGAATTGTAATTTTCGAATTAGGATCTCCTCCTGGGTTTTTTATAATTAATCAAAGAACAAAAATTGAATTGAACAATTTCGAAAAATCTTCTTCTTACATGTATATTATTTCAGCGGATAAAAATACACGCTGTTTTCGACGTCAATTTTTCTCAATTTTTCGAAAAATAGTAACCGATTGATTCCCACAAAAATCTATTCAAATCGGGTATTAAACCCGAAAATCTGTTTTTTGGCTGTTTCCAATATTTTGAAAATGATGTAGATATTCTTTTTTCGAAAAGCTGAGGAAATTTCACAGTAAGATTCTATAAACCGTACCTTATTCGTTGGAGTTTATTCGTAAGTATTCATATTGCTGCAGAAAAATATGTCCTTTTGTTACGAATAAAAAATTGCACATGAAATTTCAAATGAAACAATTTTCTGGACAAATATACAAAAATTATACACAATAATTATAAATACTATTTAATTTTAGCAAAATAAATATGCAGTTGTTGCCAAAAAAATGAATAGTACAATATTACAAACATATAAGAAGGTTAGCAAGTATGTGATCCGAAACGTTAATTATTGGACAACTTTGAGCTTCATTGTCTAGGATGGTTATGATACTTACGCAGCTTGAAGTGCATACTGAGAAACAAATTCACATATTATTTGAGAGCTTTCTTTTCATTATTTTGAGAGCTGTCATTTGCGGTATTTTCCATTATTTGCATATCGATTTTTTACCAAGTATTTTTTTTCAAAATACTCAAATGGATAATGAAATATATGAGAAATTCGTTATCGATCGAAATCGCCTCAGCTTTTCGAATAAATATCGACTATTTATGCCCACTCTCGAAAATCCCTAGAAATCGAATTTGTAACTGAAAAAACTAGTTGTTCGAAGATAATTTGTATCTTCCATACAATTCTATATTCTTTTTTTTTACACGTATGTTATTTGAGTGGATAGAAATAGTTACTGTTTTCGAATTAAAGCTTTCTCAACATGTCGAAAAAAGTAATTTATTCATTCCTCCTAAAATCTATTGGAATCCGACATAAAACTTAATTAGCTCTTTTTGGGGCTGTTGGCAAAGTTTTAAGAATTTTGCCGATAATTTTCGTTGACATGCCAAGTATATTTTACCGTAAATATGTAGTCGTGAACATGGAACGTCACATCCGTCATTCGCGACTAGTTTCATAAAATCCCGTTTTCAGAGCCCTAATCACCGATCGTTTTGTGCCGATACGTCGTCAAGAATTTGATTTTTAGAATAAATTGTTGTTTACATAAAAGACAATGCCAACTAATTTGTCTATGTAAAATTTTAATTCTCTATCGTTTGTGTGCTGAATATTTATGCTCCACTTATTTTCCATTCACGTAATGTTATTAAGCTAACGCCACGTATGAAATTATCCCAATAAAATCCTGTTAATAAACTGAAAAAATTATTTTTTGCGTACTTTTCTGTTTTTTTTATTATAAACCAAACCTTATTCGTTCGAGTTTATTGGTAAGTATTTATATTCCTACAACAGAATATGACCTTGTTTTAAATAGAAAATTGCACGTTTAATTTAAAGTTGAACAATTTTTCGAGAAATTACACAAAAATAAAAGGCAAGAATAATCATTATTTCTATTCAACTCCACTAAAATAAATAAGCAGTTTTTGCGGAAGAAATTAATAGTCCAATATTGAAAAGATAAAACAAGGTTGGCAAGTATATGATCCAAAACGTTAATTATTGGACAAGTTTGGGCTTCACTATTTCGCGGATGTTGATAATATTCACGCAGCTGAAGTGTAAACTAAAAAAGGAATTCACATATTTTTCAAGATCCTTTCCTTTAATTATTTTGGGAGCTATCATTTGAGGTATTTTCCTTTTTTCCAGTGATTTTTTTCAAATTTTTTACAAGTATCCCGTTTAAATACTTACGCGGATAAAAAAATATGTGAAATTTGTTGTCGATCGAAATTTGCGAACAAATATCGGTTGTTTATTACCACCCTCGAAAACCCATTTGAATTGAATTCGTAACTTAGGTAGCAGTATTTCGGCTGTCAATTGTATTTTTCGAGTTGGGATCCCCCTAAGTTTTCTTGGAATTAATCAAAAAACGAAAACTGAATTTAAAAATTTCGAAAAATTATAATTCACTTACTCTACACGTATGCCATTTGAGTGGATAGAAATACATAACGAGAATGAGTTTTCGACGTGAAATTTTTGCACTTTTTCGATTAAATATAATTTTTTTATTCGTCCAAAAATCTATTAAAATCGGATTTTTATCACAGCTATGTTTCCGTTAATTCTTCATCAAACAATCTAAAAATTTTCAAAAATGTTCTTTCATCTGTGATGAGTGGAGCCCTAACCAAAAGTTTCTTGAAACTCAGAAGTCCCTGGATACTTTCTTTCGACTAAGCCGAAAAAGCGAGGTTACCAACGAAAGTCAATTTACGAATAAATAATGCTCAACAATAGACCGTTATAGGCATTTTTATTTATCTTTAGGGGTTACCAGACTATATCACATGTGTTCACTAAATTTCATCCAATTCTGACAATAAATTTCCCACTTTCAAAGAATTACATTTGAAAAACTTATCGAGTCTCGGCCGGGCCGACGTCGATCGCGGCGGCAAAGCATGGCGGGGACAATACTTTTACAGCTTACCCGAGGGTTTTCCCTCTATCGTATACGAGCGGTCAGTATTCACCCGTAAAAGTTTTGACCGGCCCATGCTTCGGGGTTCGGAATATTGTACAGTCGGTACAATGCTATTCTGAGTTTTGACCGTTCGGTGCAATGTGATTCTACGCCGCGACCGTTCGTAACATTGTCGTTCGCTGCTAAGACCATTCTACTTTCTGTAATTTCGCATTTTCGATCGTTCTCTACAATTCTATTCAAGATTTTTCTCGTTCGGAATTCTGAGGTTCTATACTATATTTTTTCGGAATAATGACCGTTCGCGGAATCGTTTTTCGGAACGTTGAACTTTCGAGGTTATGACCGTTCGGAACATTTTTGTTCTCAGTCATTTCTGTTCGGTACATTTATTTTTCGGAACATTTTAATTCGCATTTTTCACCGTTCTGACATTTGAACGTTCGAGATTTCACATTTCGGAACATTTATCGTTCGGACCCGTGCGCGTTCGCTGCCTTAACGAGTCGAAGCATAATGGTTCGAAGCATTGCGCGTTCGGAATTTTGCCCTTTCTGAACATTGCTCGTTCTGGTTTTCAACCCCAACCCGAAATAAATCATTAATAGCGAATCTCCGCGGACGTCTGAAGAAAAGTTTCATTGCGGTGCCTCTCATAACTCATCCCTGGGTCATCTGAAATCAAAAACTAAAATAATTCCATTAATTGATAAGTTTCTGCAGGTAACAACGTCGAGTTTTTTAAAATTGGTTTTTTAATTTGTAACAGCACTTAGAAATCAAAATACTGATTTTTTATAGCAAGAATTGAAAAACTATGTAAAGAAAGAGTGTGCAAAATTTTAAAAGGATCGGTGCAGTAGATTTTGAGCTACAGTGGGCACCTATTCTGAGAATGCTAAGTGTGAGAAAAACACGCTTACAAGTTTCAAAGATTTTTACACCACTAAACAAATATTTTCTTTTACTTACACCAAATTATCGATGTCAGCTTCCTAAAGCGAAGGGCTTTCAGCTAGGATACCTAGCGCATCTTTTTGCTCTTGTATACGACGAAATCTACCATCCTTGCTTTCTTTGGCAGCTTCTTGCTCCACTCGGCTTATTTAAATGGTGTCAACTGTCCGCACCCATTCATGCGAACTCGTCCTGGTTTTGATTCCCATCTCTTGCATAAATGCCAGCAAAGCAAAACAGTCTTCATTTTTCCAGGTTACGTCTCCCAATACTGTTGACGTTTCCTTCACACATTGCTTCTTTCTCTTCTTACTCAGCAGAAGAAAAAAATATACTCGCAACATCTGCTATACTCGAGCACATTTTTCTTTTACATAGAAACTGTACATTAGTTCCGATCAAAACGTGCTTGGCAAACGTTTAGTGTACAGGGTGGAAAGAAATTAATGGTCATCCTTTTACCAGGTGAATCTTCAGGTCATGTTTGGCGAAGATCTACAAAAATATCGTGCCGCAAAATTGATTTGACCTTGGCAGTCAAGGTCAAATTTTTTTATTGTCTCAAAAAATCTGGCTTGTCAAGAGAAACAAAAGTCTCAATGGGGCTATAGGTCAAAAACGCGATCTTCTATGTGAAAAAGCCGTTCAAAGACAAAAAAAAATCGGAAAATTTTTTTTCCTCGCAATATTGCTTAGTCGGACTCACTAATAATCATATAACCATAAAAGAAGCCTTTTATCGCTGAGCCGGAAACTTCTATTGAAATAAATCACGAAAAATCACCGTTGCCCGACTCTGACCGCGAGGAAGTGAATGGGCGCAAGATGGGTAATTTTTTTCCTTGTTCCATCTTTCAAAGTCGTGCGTGTGTGTGTGTGTGGGTGTGTGTTGGGGTGCGTGTGTGTGTATAGATTTTTTCTTTTGGCGAGTTTTGAAGGCGATTGTTTACCGATCTGGTAGGGCAGTAAGGACGGTAGCTGATCTGCGACGCAAGATAGACGATGCCATAGCAAGGCTGTCAAGAAACCGTGACCTCCTCGCCCCCGTTAGGACGAATTTGGTGGAGAGGCTGCGGACGTGCCTACGTGGTGGAGGACGACATGTTGAAGCGGAAGTTCAAGCTCGCATGTTCAGGGCAATAAGAGCCAACGGGTCAATTTTTTGGGTTCCACGTCGGCGTCATCCTCGTCAAAATATCTAGGCAAACGTGCGTAAGAAAACGACTTGGCAAAACGATCGAAAAGCAGCAAGCACACTCACGCACACACCCACACCAACACACACACGACACACACACACACACAAACACACATACACACACACACACACACACACACACACACGCACGCACGCACGCACGCACGCACGCCCGCACGCACGCACGCACGCACGCACGCACGCACGCACGCACGCACACACACACACACACACACACACACACACACACACACACACACACACACACACACACACACACACACACACACACACACACACACACACACACACACACACACACACACACACACACACACACACACACACACACACACACACACACACACACACGACTTTGGAGATGGAACGAGGAAAAAAATTACCCATCATGCGCCCATTCACTTCCTCGCGGTCAGAGTCGGGCAACGGTGACTTTTCGTGATTTATTTCAATAGAAGTTTCCGGCTCAGCGATAAAAGGCTTCTTTTATGGTTATATGATTATTAGTGAGTGCGATTAAATAATATTGCGAGGAAAAAAAGTTTTCCGATTTTTTTCGTCTTTGAACTGCTTTTTCACATAAAAGATCGCGTTTTTGACCTATGGCCCCATTGAGACTTTTGTTCCTCTTGACAAGCCAGATTTTTTGAGACAATAAAAAAATTTGACCTTGACTGCCAAGGTCAAATCAATTTTGCGGCACGATATTTTTGTAGATCTTTGCCAAACATGACCTGAAGATTCACCTGGTAAAAAGATGACCATTAATTTCTTTCCACCCTGTACACAAGCACACACATTTTGCTCAAAATAGGCTAACATGGCCCCAATGACCTGGAAATGTGAAGACCTCACAAACAAACGATTTTCGATTTTCGGGGTCATTACAATAACTTCCCTATAATCGGGAAGTTAATCACTGCGCGTGTAGGACTGTTCGGTAGAACGGAACATTTTCAACTAAACTTTTCTCTAAACACGGAATTTTAAGGCATAGGTACTTTGCTTACGTAGACTCTTCGACTAAAACAGGGATTTGGGGAGTTGACAAAAAGTACGGAGCAGCTAGAAATTACCGTGAAAATTCTCTTTTGTTTGCACTGTACCCTGCAGCCCGAAATCGACCCGGAGAAGCGGAGACTTACAAGTCCAGATCTCCGTTAGTTTTACTCCAATCGACTTTGAATTTTCACACAACAATCTTGATGTGTACATTAATATAAGAACATTTTTAAAAATAAACAAATATATATATATCGATATACCTTACCCCCCACCCCCCTTATCCAGATAAACACTCGCTTGAATGTTTTTCAAAGACGCCGACAAGCGTACCCTGATGATGATAAACGAATCAGTACGCAGTAACGCAGTTAACGATTCGTGATATAGACCAGACAATATTTTGGATTATCTGAAAAACGTCGTCTGTATTTAAAAATTATCAATCATGAAAGTGTTCCTAGTGTATCTTTATTATTAAATGTTAATTCGATATTTCAATATTTTATCAAAACCAACGAATTTCTACTTTCATAATAAAAGGTTGGTTTGTATTTCGATTATTTTGTCCGCGGTTAAAATATCAGAAAGCTCATTGGCTAAGGTTGGAATTAAAACATTCCGAATTGCTCTAAAATCCAATGCCGTCCTTCGCCAAATTCCATACGTATCACGGCTCAATGACATCGCATAGTCGTGAGAATCGGGATTCAATTGGTTGAAGGCGACGAGAATTAGAGCGATAGTCGGTTTTTCGAAAAATTCAAAATATAATTAAATTCGGACTTCTCGATGGATTCAGTATCAAGATAAATTCAGGCTAAAATTTAGTTATCAAACGTCCTAGGAAATAACTCTATGTGTAAAGAACTATTTGGAAGAACTATTATCGTGAAAATTACAGACGACATAGAGATTATCAGCCACCCTTTGTGTATAAAATTCGAACGCTGTATACGCCAAACGCACACACACAGACGGACGGATGTTTTGGCACATTTGGAACATTTTGACACGAAAATCCCGATAAATATTTTTTGGATAGTCTCATAGCTTTCTCCACGAGGATGCACAGTTTTATTGAAATTATTGTCACGAAAAATGTATAGTATGTGACCAATGAGTGTTTGACGGGTTTATCATTCGGATAATCTCTAGCAACGATCTGTGACGAGGAAACGAGGATGCAGTTAACGGATAACGGAAACGTCGAGGAATATTCGTTTCAAGAGATTGGCAAACCGGAACATGAGTCTGTCGAAGCATCAGTCGAACAAACGTTTGTTAACAAACGAGGGTGAAAGCGGGGCACGTGCTCCGACGACAATTTCTAACGGAACTCCGGTGAATGCATTGGACGAAATTTACTAATCGAAACCATTAGACAAAAAGCCAGAGCTGGTTGGGGGCCGAAGAGCTTGGGCTGCAGCCATGACAAAATATTGCTACAGACGCGCCTGCTCAATGGCTGGTTCTTTCTATTAGTCAGACACGCTTCGTTTAATGCTCGACGAGCTTCGACAGAGGCTTCGGTCGTGATATCGGTTATACATAAAGGTGTCCAATTTCATGCCTGGCGTCGATAACGCATTTCAAATCGTTAGATACAGAGCTATTCACTCGCAACCGAAAAATTGTGTTCGTCTGAAATAACGCAAGCCCGTTGGGAATGTTTTAAAAATAACAGTCGATGATTTAATGTCGCTGTACAATACTTACGTTGCCGGTTGCTCGCTGTCGCTGTTGATGAAATCTTCCAGCTGGGAAAAATCCAAAGCCTCGTTGTCGATTCCTCCTACAAAGTCGCCCCTTCCTGCAATCACACGAAAAAATAAAATAATGAAATATATAATCCGTTGTTCCAGATATTTGTATAAATTCTTGATTTATAGAATGGTCCGCTACGTATACTATTCAATATTTTAACTCATAAACAAAGAAGGCTATGTGACACCAGATAAATTTTAACTCAGTATCGTTATGTTACCATGTTCTGAATGTGTCTAGAAGTACATAAACCCCACTTGAGTGAAACGTCCGACCGTTCGCGTGCGGAATCTAATGACCCCGCGAAATGTATACATATATAACTCATTAACGATTCAACCTAACGCCTTTAAACGCTGCATTACAAAGAGCTGTGCAATCTCTTGGTTGACATCAATTTTATGGCGTTTTGAAGTACGTCAAAAATATCAGTTTTCACTCTAGCATCTACAAATGTTGAGATATTTGTTTGAATAGTTTTTGACAAATTGAGAGATGCAGTAGCGTCTCAAGAAGTACATTTACCTACTTACCTACCTGGCTCCTATCAAGACACGACTGCAGTATGATTTACTCGAAACAGTCATTTTTTTATTTAACCCTACTTCAAACTATGCTTATAGATTCAAATTCATGAATGTTTAATTGCAGTTAGAAGCGTTTTTTAAAATTTCGATTGGGACCAATGCTAATGCTGTAGATATTGTTATGTTTTCCGAGTATTCATCATGGGTAATGGTGACGGTCACTGAGAAAAAGCCGAGAGCGATACAGCTAGAGAACGAGCACTGAAATAAGAACGATTGAATGCAACACGGTGCTGCTGAAGAATTAACCAGAAACCGTGTATGATATACGATAAAATTAATAATAACAAAGAATTCAAAACGTATCGTTTGTGTGGTAAAGTGACATAAAAAATATTCAATTTATTTTTTTGTTGATATAACTTTTTATCCTGACGATGAAATGTGAATATTTCTACGCACACCTATTGAAATAAAAAGTGTGTCGTACCGGAATTCTGTGATACCGTTGGAGGTTACACTACCGTTCCATATTATCAGGACACTTGCCAAGCGCGCTCGCGAAAACAACTTCTGTCTTTGAACGTCGACAACTTCGCGACAAAGAAAGCTAGAATTTTTTTGAAAGCACCATATGAAAGCGTATGAAAAATCGGATCGATCAATATTTTTTTAATAATATTTCCGTTACTGACCACTAAGTTAGCTTATGAAAAAGATATGAAAAAAAATCTGATTTTTCGAAAATTTTACATCGTGATTTTAACTCACTGCCGGAGTCAGGAAAATTTTTATAGGAGTTTGAAATTTCTCACACGTAATCTCTGGAACCTTACCTGTAATTCGAGCCCAAAAAGTATGAAAAATCTCCACGGGTTTTTGAGTTATTATAAAAATTGTGCTGGCATGCATGGGCTGCGCGCGGGATTTCGATGGCACGTGTTGACGGTCGCGATCGATTGTTTTCTTGCGGAGACAGGACCGAAACGGATCATGAGTGCAACCGGCGCTTGCACGGGGTACCCTTACGTGAGTATACATACGTAAAGGTACCCCGTGCAAGCGCCGGTTGCACTCATGATCCGTTTCGGTCCTGTCTCCGCAAGAAAACAATCGATCGCGACCGTCAACACGTGCCATCGAAATCCCGCGCGCAGCCCATGCATGCCAGCACAATTTTTATAATAACTCAAGAACCCGTGGAGATTTTTCATACTTTTTGGGCTCGAATTACAGGTAAGGTTCCAGAGATTACGTGTGAGAAATTTCAAACTCCTATAACAATTTTCCTGACTCCGGCAGTGAGTTAAAATCACGATGTAAAATTTTCGAAAAATCAGATTTTTTTTCATATCTTTTTTATACGCTAACTTAGGGGTCAGTAACGGAAATATTTTTAAAAAAATATTGATCGATCCGATTTTTCATACGCTTTCCAATGGTGCTTTCAAAAAAATTCTAGCTTTCTTTGTCGCGAAGTTGTCGATGTTCAAAGATAGAAGTTGTTTTCGCGAACTCGCTTGGCAAGTGTCCTGATAATATGGAACGGTAGTGTACGTCAACCTGGCACCATTCAGAATTAAATTCAGGTTATTCATTACCACTATTAATAACATGGTGAGTTAGTAATTTCTTTATAGCTACACATGGCAAAATATACTTTCTCGTAATCATGCACCTGCTTACGATCCTTTAGAACTTGGAACGACTTAAGCAACAGCGTCAGTCAAAGCAGTAGACTTTGCCAGGGCAAACTGCTCCGATGCAGTTTTCGAAGATATAATGGCTTTTCCTATGTGTTGCTGTAGAAAAATAGACCAGGTTCTTGAGATAAAAGTCAATAAATTATCTGGAAACAGTCGCCCATGAAGTTTTTGGACTAAATACCGCATAATAAGTTACATCACGAACAAAATCCCGTGTGGAAATTGCGTCCGGGAATTAGCCGGGGCTAAGCGAGTTTTCCGGGACGCAGGTCCGGTTTTAGCCCGGGAACCGGGCTAGGCCCCCGCGCCATGTGTAAGTTCGTGCTATCCCGGTGTTGTCGATGACGTTTGCCCGCGGCCTAGCCAGCATTCCGCGTTCCGATTCCGGAAACCTGGATATAAAGAGGCCAGCACCGGAATAATGCGAACCTCTAAAAGGAGGGGAGATGGGGGGTGGCTTATCGCGGTCGGCATCGACGTAATAAAGTTAGAAATAACACGATGAATCACATTTTGAATATAAACTTCATTTACAGGGTTAACATTTTTTTTTATACAACATTTTTTTTTATATCAACTTTTTTTATAGAACATTTTCTTTTCATATAAACTTTTTTTTTAGCATTTTTTTCATCATATGAACTTTCTTTATATGTGTTTTTATATGTCTTGCATGTGGTGTTGAACTACACAGTATCGTGCATGTTTGATCGTCGAGCATTAGGCTAGCCTAATGTTTGCATCTCACAATTACTTTCACTTATCAAGTACCGCAATCGTCTTCTTAATATTTCGTCGACCCCTGCTCTTACAGCACAGTGTCGCTTTAGCCATGCCCGATTACGCGCTCGCTTTTCTTCGTCAACCATGGTTTAATTGTAGTTGAAATTTTTACTTTGATTACTCGTAACGTTTCGAACACTTCTGTGAAAGTGAGGTTAGGTCGTTCGCTTGAAACACGCCAGCCCCACAGACCGATCACGTGGTTCAACAGCCCGTACTCCGTCGACCAATCGAAAGCGCTAACCGCTCACGAGAACCCCCACCGCTGCGGAGCTGTCTCTGCTGCGACTGCTAGACACTGCTGTCTACCAGGCACTGCAGATGGCGTCGACATCTATCGGTGTGTGCTAGCTAGATGATACCCACCCTTTGTGCCGGTGAACTGGGACAGGTTAAGGGGCTAGTGCCTGGATAGCAGTGATATCTATACATGTATTGTAACTAGGCCCCATCCAGTTCCTCTGCAGGAAACTGTGACCAGGCAAACTGGCCGGACGCTAGATTCAAACGAGGATATCCCTACCAAATTTCCACACGGGGAGCCTTTCGCCAACTTTCACCGCAACGCAAGTAGAATGTTACTTCCTCGGTCATCGGGACAACGGTACAAGCTGGAAGTGCAGCATCAGCGCCAATCAACATCGATAACTTTGCAAATATATTGTATTTATTCATAGATTATTTCAACATGGCACCACTTCAAGGCATTTCATGCTTGAATCCAACTCCATTCCCTTCAAATCAACTTTGTAGTGAATTGTTCTACAAACACAAATATTTTGCGTCTTCATAAAGGAAGCTATGTGCGGTAAAAAATTTGGTACCGAGATTCTCATGTCATCATGTCCAGAATATACCAAAACGTCCAGGAAACAAATTTAGGGAAACCCTTTAGGCGAAATTAACCTTCCATAACTCGAGAACGATTCCAGCTACACCCTTCGAGTTCTCTGTTTGTCACATCCAATTTCAACAATAATCGGCGCAGCTACTAAAAGTTAGCGTTTCCAAATTTTGAAAAAATGACGTACCGCTCTAGCGTCCGTAAATTTAAAAATACTCGTCTAAACGATCTTCGGAATTCATGCCCGAGGATGTTTGGAGTCCACTCAAGCCGAATCCATCGAAAAATTCGGATTTTATGATGTTTTGAATTCTTCGAAAAATTAACTTAATTGCTCTTACTCCCGTTAACTTAGTCTTGCCAGATGCCGGGATTTTTTCCCGATTTGATGCCCTTTCCAGCTCCTTTTTCGCAGATCGTCGGCCCGGCCCACAGCTCGTGCGAACAAGTCACAGCCAATCACGACACTTTAACGGCCCCGCCCATGCAAGCGCCTATTTTTAACGCACGGCGTCGCTAGTATCGGTGACCTTGACACCATCTTTTTTGACAGCCGACACCAGCCAATCAAATGTCCCTCGGTCCGCTGCTTTCGTGCCAGCCCATACGGTGTCGCTAGCATTGGTGACCTTGGCGCCATTTTTTTCCCCGAGCGAATCAAATACCGTATCGGGTACGCTTCATGCGCGCTAGAAATCGAATTGAAATGCTGACCAAAATTACCGATCAGTTATCAAACAATCATTTTTGATCATTGAAACATGAAGAGATTGCAAATTATGGCTTTATTCTTTGCTGCGAAGATTACTGCGGTTTGATTGAGATTTTCTCGAATGAGGCAATCTAGTTTGTCGTTGAATATAACTTATTTGTTGCTGCACAACTGGGCCACGCGGTAAAAATCGACCTGTGTGAGTATGCATACATCATATCGTCAATTGTTCTACATATTTAACGTATACCACGACCAGATGGTAGGTATATGACTTTATGACAGAAATCGCGGGATAGATTCAATCAGGTGGGGCGCGAAAAATAAGCAGACAAAAAGATCTGATCGTTGTTCAGTAAGTCATTTTAATTGTCGTAATTAATTGAGTTATTTGAGGTGAAAGTGACGATGAACTCGGTGGATCAGGTGAAAAATTTCGAACGTTAGCGCGCATCGAAACAAGCCAGTCTATAGGCGGAAGGCTAGGAGAGCGCTTCCCGTGTGGAAATTGCGTCCGGGAATTAGCCGGGGCCAAGCGAGTTTTCCGGGACGCAGGTCCGGTTTTAGCCCGGGAACCGGGCTAGGCCCCCGCGCCATGTGTAAGTTCGTGCTATCCCGGTGTTGTCGATGACGTTTGCCCGCGGCCTAGCCAGCATTCCGCGTTCCGATTCCGGAAACCTGGATATAAAGAGGCCAGCACCGGAATAATGCGAACCTCTAAAAGGAGGGGAGATGGGGGGTGGCTTATCGCGGTCGGCATCGACGTAATAAAGTTAGAAATAACACGATGAATCACATTTTGAATATAAACTTCATTTACAGGGTTAACATTTTTTTTATACAACATTTTTTTTTATATCAACTTTTTTTATAGAACATTTTCTTTTCATATAAACTTTTTTTTTAGCATTTTTTTCATCATATGAACTTTCTTTATATGTGTTTTTATATGTCTTGCATGTGGTGTTGAACTACACAGTATCGTGCATGTTTGATCGTCGAGCATTAGGCTAGCCTAATGTTTGCATCTCACAATTACTTTCACTTATCAAGTACCGCAATCGTCTTCTTAATATTTCGTCGACCCCTGCTCTTACAGCACAGTGTCGCTTTAGCCATGCCCGATTACGCGCTCGCTTTTCTTCGTCAACCATGGTTTAATTGTAGTTGAAATTGTTACTTTGATTACTCGTAACGTTTCGAACACTTCTGTGAAAGTGAGGTTAGGTCGTTCGCTTGAAACACGCCAGCCCCACAGACCGATCACGTGGTTCAACAGCCCGTACTCCGTCGACCAATCGAAAGCGCCAACCGCTCACGAGAACCCCCACCGCTGCGGAGCTGTCTCTGCTGCGACTGCTAGACACTGCTGTCTACCAGGCACTGCAGATGGCGTCGACATCTATCGGTGTGTGCTAGCTAGATGATACCCACCCTTTGTGCCGGTGAACTGGGACAGGTTAAGGGGCTAGTGCCTGGATAGCAGTGATATCTATACATGTATTGTAACTAGGCCCCATCCAGTTCCTCTGCAGGAAACTGTGACCAGGCAAACTGGCCGGACGCTAGATTCAAACGAGGATATCCCTACCAAATTTCCACACGGGTTGGTTACGCTATGGGCTGCATGCAATGCCGTGGGCGGTGTCAGCAAGCCGCTTCTCCTCAAGCGCCGCTCGAAACGGAGAGGGCAGATTTTTCGAGTCCCTTTCCCTAATCTGGCATCACTGCGTTAACTTCAACCGATCAAACCTCGATTCTCGACAAATGTGAAATATTATTGAGCCGTAATACGTATGGATGTTGTCGAACAGCACGAGCGATCGGATTTTTCTATTTTAAACCTTTGCTGAATTAAAAATGCTCGACGGAATGTGCTAAAATTTTAAGGCACGCATAGAGTAAAGTTTCCCTCCATTTGTAACTAAATTTGTAAAATATCGAACAACGCGTTCGAATTTTAGGAAGCATTGACTTTTTATGCACGGCCGAGACTTGTTTCATTCGGTGGAACGTTATACAGATCACCTTACATAAAACAAGTTGCAAATTGTGTTTTTTGACAAAAGCGAATCATTGCGCAATCCTGTATTGATCATAAAATGGGCAAGAAAGAGTTCGAAAACAACAAATGGCATCTTGACATTTCTTTGCCTGTACTTCAAAAGCTCATTGTACAACAACAACAAAGAAAAAATAGATGGAACTTAAATTGAAGATGACAACTTACGAAAACAGAAACTTAATGTGCAAATTTGTCTTATGTTTTTGTCGCTACGGATCTTCCGATCAAAGAGTCATTGCAAAAACATAAATTTATGACAGATTGAGTATGCTTGTAATCTTCTTTACTACACCAGCTGTTGGTACCGCAAAACATAAAAAATAAAAAGTCCAAATAAGACCACCATGGCTATCAATAACCGTGAAACCGGAAGTCCGGCATTTAAACAGGATGCGTTGATCGAATGAGTTATATCCGAAACTGCGTTTGCCGTGGATATCGTCTGCGCTTGGCTGGGAATCGTTCGGCTGACCAGCAGCTGCATCAGCCGTTGCACTTGAGTCTTCCTTGTCTGGCTAATTCTATTCAAACGTCATTCCGGAATTTCCTACCAGCGCGCATTATGGACAACCATCGGACGCTCGGTGGGTCGCTTGCTGGCGGCTGCGGGGGTTGTCCAGCCGATTATGATAATTGAGGGGCACATTGGGGTTCCCTTGGGGCCAGCAGGTTGCTCACACCAGACGTATGTCACATGTACATAGCATATTATTTCATGGCATACGCTGTTCAGCCTCCCCGAGGCAGAGGGGTGTAATCTCACTTAACTCCCCACTTAAGAGGTGCAATCTCACTAAGCTCCCGTTTAACGACTGTCATCAAGATAAAAACGTGGTTTCAGGGTGCATAGTCTCAAAACAAAATTCTATCCCACCGGACCTGATGGACCAAAAAGTAAGCTCTCAGAAAAAGCGTTCTACAATGGATAGCCTTAAATGTTTTCTTTCAATTTTTTTATCCGAATTTGAAACTAAAAGATAACCTAAATTTGTTAAGACTCCAAAACGAGTAATCACTAAGGTGTACATTTTTGATCACCCAAGAGGAATTAGATTTGATTGTGAAGTCCGGAGCTTAATTATATGTTCTAATGACAGCCATCGAAAAAAATATCATTGATTCAATAACAATTCAAGTTTAAAGATTTGGTAAAATGATATTCAAATGCGATTAAAATAACGAGTAAGACATGTATGAGAGATTGTATCGTTGAAGATAAAATAAGAAATTGTGAGAATCTTAAGTAGAGTTGAAATAATAAAGAATTTTTTTTTGGGGAGACCGCAAACGAACTGTTTTTCTACCGATTAAAATTTTCTTCGCTGGTTTATTTCGATTACTTGCGAGCAAGGCACGGCTGTCGAACCGCGGATAAATAACCGCGACATAATAACCGAATTCACCGGACGACGATATAACCGCGACCAAATAACCACGGCAAAATATCGATAAGATGTTATACAATATAAATAACCTTTGTTCAAGTTATCTTTATGGAATTGTTACGATACGGTGGTAAATAGTATAATGTGCACAAATAATGCCGTTGCAGGGTAGCATCATTAGCTTCAAGGTAGAGTTTGCGTTAATTACGCCTCGTTGTCGAAATTATTGCAAGTGATTATTTCCTAGCAAGGATCAACTGAGCTGATAATGACCCAGCCAGACAATATTTTGGGTTATTTGAAAAATGTTGTCTGCATTTTGAAACTTCAAATTAATATCGATCAATGTTGATATATGTTCGGTTTTAATCATTAATTCGATATTGTTATATTTAAATAAACGTGTTTTGCAATTTTGAATTATTATTTATCGATGTTTGCGTATTATTGTTAATAATTATGAAATATATATTGCAGTAGCTCATGGAACGCGTTTTTGAATTGTAAATTATGATTGATCGATCTTAATTTATTAATTGTTAATTCGAAACTACAATGTCTTATGAGTTGGGTTTTGAAATTTGGAATTATTATTTGTTGATGTTAATGGATTATTGTTATTTATTATTAATTCTATACTGCAATATCTCATGAAATGCATTTTTGAATCGGAAATTATTCTTGATACCGTCGAGCGGGGTGAGTATGAGACAAAAATCGCCTTTTTTTTCTTTCGCGCTTCGTCTAAAATCAGTTTTTGCGCTAAACTTTTTTTTTTAATGCAGGCATCTTGCAAACATCCTTCCAAAAGTGTGTAATAAGTTTGATGGAAAAAAAAAATTTTTTTTGCGAAGTTACATCGGCTTGAAACTTGTCTCATACTCACCCCGCAGATGGGGTGAATATGAGACAAGTTTTGTGGTCGTTAATAAAAATTAATCAATAATTTTTCTTTGGCTCTGTATCATATGGATATTTTTATGTAGTTATCCTCGAGTAAATTGGAACAAGAATCATTGAAAAATATCTATTTTTAGGGGCATGATTACAAAAAAAAGAAAGCAAAACATCGAAATTTTTTGGAATTAATTTTATTCAAAATGAAATCAGACGGCTATTATATAAGCTTCTCGGCATATTAAAATATTCAAATAACTTGTTTTTATGTGAATCGGAACCTTTTCAATCCATTTGAAGGCCTTGTTGACACGAGAAATTCGTATAAAGAAGGTCCAAAGTCATTCTAACCTCAGAGAACTGTCATCTTTGAGGCTAGAATGCTCCGCTGTGAAATGAATATTTACGTATCTCTTAAACGGTAGCACCAATTTAGAACTTTTACACATGAAAAAGGACGGTAAAAATTTACTCTATCAGATGCCCAATGATTTTCTTTTAAATATTCAGTTTTCATTTTGTCTCATACTCACCCTCCAAATTCTGATCTTTTGGTTTTTCTGACTTTTCTTCGAGAATAGCGGTTTAAAAAATACCAAACTGCGTCTACATCATAAAAACTAATTTGTCTACACTTACTTTGCAGAATTTGCTTTGAAACTTTTTCCGATAAGTCGGTCGGGTGAGAAGTTTTCAGCACGTACATTTTTTTCATCTTTTGAAGTGAAACTTCTTTAGCGAGGGTCTGGGATTTTCAGAGCGTTACGAAAATTAAGATCCCGTAAGGGGAATAGGCCGATACGTAGTGGGGGGAACGGCGAGACTGGGGAGTCGGACCCGGCAGCGACACCGCTTGCACGCATACTATGGCGCTCGGAACGCATACTGTAGCAGCTGCTCGTCGTAGCGCTTAGTCGGGGATACGTTGGATGGCGAAGCGAAGAGAAGGGCAGGGGCGGGAGGTGGCATGACGCGTTAGTATCTGGCAGTAGGCATAAACAGGGGGGTGGGGGGCCGAAGAGAGTGGCACAGGTCCCTAGATGTGGACGAGCCAACCAAGGCAAACAAAAAATAAACAGGGGGGCAAACGGGTGGCTCTGCTGAGCATACTCTGTCTCACTCGCACACTAGTCGCACACTAGTGTGTGTGAGAGAGAGATAGCTCTTTCTCTCTCTCACACTAGCGCCCAGTGACGTCACGAATCAACCTCGATGGCATAAGTACGACATGTTACACGGTACTTGCTTTATTTTGGAAATAAAACAATATTTATGTATTTATTACATAGATATTTATTATATCCAATTCCACATATATGTACTAGATTAGAACTTTTCATTTCCGATGAATAGTCAATATGAATGTACTTAAAATACACAATAAATATTTATCATTGAGAATACAATTGAACACTATAACTTTTCTGTTTCAATAACACAAACTAAAGAATATTGCAATAAAACAAGAGATCATTGACAAGTAAAGATTGAGTCCGACTGACAAGGAGAGCGACGGAAATCCGCTGAAGTTATGGCACTTTCAAACGGCGATCGCGGGTCGGTGGATAGCGTACTAGACAGATATTCATGAGATCGCGGGTTCAAGCCCTAAACAGATGACATTTTTTTTCCTTCAAATCTTTTTCAGCGCCTATACCCCCAAATTACTCTTACATGAGAATGTTTATATTGAATGAACTTTTGTATACAAAAATAAAGAGTGTAATGTAAGAAATTTGCTTATTTTATATTTTTCCTTAATTCTAACTAACTTACAGTACAAAAATAATAGTTAAATGTATGGCGTTCATTCTTTTTTATTGCACTTTAGTAAAACGTTTTGTTTTCCTTGCTTTTACGATGAATATCATCCGGGCTCCTGCGGAACTTTGGAGCAAGATTAAAAGGTTACGTGATTGTAAGAAAAACTAAAGTGCGATATAAAAAAGAATGAACGCCATAAAAAGGTAACTATTATTTTTGTACTGTAAGTTAGTTAGAATTAAGGGAAAATATAAAATAAGCAAATTTCTTACATTGCACTTTTAATTTTTGTATAAAAAAGTTCATTAAATAGAAAATATGCTCATGTAAGAGTGATTTGGGTATAGGTGCTGACGAGATTTGAAGAAAAAAATCAATAGAAGTGTTGGTACTCCAACAACCAGGTCGGGTACAACGATTGATGCTGTATTCAGCAGGCATTTGACGAATATCAAGTCACAGACATTTGTGTTCTATTTTAGTTATCACAAACCAATTGTGACAATGATAGAGCCCGATAGTTAGAATGGAGACATGGAAATCGAATCATAAAAATCAGGGTAGAATTTCCATAAATCACGAGAATTATTTTTAAATATAATCACAAATTTTGTATAAGTCATATTCGAAATGCAGAACTCAATGATCAATACTAAATCTTCGAGAGTTGTAATTGCGAAAATTCGCTAATCAATCATGGATTAATGTAATTTCCATATATTTTTCAATGTAATCACCAATTCATGTAAAATGTGTATCCACAAAAATGAATCCTCAATTGTCTTTTTTCATTCATTTAAGATCATACCTGCATCCTATACTCATAAAATATGGGGGATTATGTACACTACTAACAGGCGCGAAGTTTCACTTCAGTCGCGCGTGGTTTCCACGCACACAATTTTTTTTTTTTATTTTCTCGCCATTTTTTTTTCAGTTCACACAAGATGCATACTTATCGCGTTTTGCGCCATTTGATGGGAACATTCTGACGAACATTTTGGCCCATGGCCGAGTCAAAACATTTAATTATTACGATTCTAGCAATAAAAATCTACCGTGTCTCATACTCACACTCCGTGTCTCATACTCACCCCGCTCGACGGTAGATGTTAATAGACTATTGTTATTAATTATTAATTCCGTGTTGCAATATCTCATGAATTGTGTTTTAACATTGAAAATTCTCATTGCACCAATGTTTTTCTGTCGTCGATTATTAATTCGATACTGTGATATTTAATGAAAATGTTATTGTTCCGTATTCTGTTTTATTGCTTGTTATGAATTCGATATTGCAATGATATATGAAAATTAACGAATTTTCATACTTTATTCTATTGTTGAATTTTTTCTATCAGGTTATTTCGTCGCGGCTATTTTGTCCTCGGTTGGAATGTCAGGGAAGGAACTATTTTGTCCACGACACTTAGTGAGTAGCCGTAAGAACGTCTAATTTTCGCGGAAACGTGTAAACTACACCTTGTAAGAATAGTAATCTCACACGGTCATCGATCGACCGACGTTAAGATATCGACCGTAGATTATGTGAATTTGCGCAAAAGCAACGTGCGCATGCCCAATATTCGAATCGGGAATTTGGTCAGCGAGAGGGATGAGGCCCATCTCCTCAGCCCAGTCGTTCGGCGAAGATTATCGTGAAAGCAACTCGTAAATAAAAGCATTATACAATATTGTAATCGAGCCAAAAATAACGTATCGAGCTCTTTACGGAAAAGCTTTACAACAAAGGCGGCTGGGCCACCGTTAAGAACGAAATAGAACAATTGCATAATTCATCAATTCGTTAACAAGTAATTATAAACCAGATCGAGATAACCACGTTGTGGGCCCGTATTGTCCGAGGACGAGTTTATGTGTATTTGTATGTGAGTTGAACGAAGAAGGTATGATAAATGTAATTATTATGTAATCGCGGATCGTTGTGTACGTATTTATTTATTCAATTGTATTTTTGTGTATTTTATCGTTTATTTATTGATTGTTAATCTTTGGTTTGGATAAAAGTGTTTATTTATAATTTGATAGCGGATTAACAAATTCATTAATTTATTCATTGTGATCAACAAAAGAGATAAAATTGTTATTTGTTAAAAATTAAATTAATCGCGAATAACTTTGAAAGAAAAATTGTCTATTTAAAAAAGAATTGAGTTAAAATAAATTAACGGCTCTGTGGGCCGTGAACCCGCATGATTGACGTTTTCTAATCCGGTCGTAAAATCTCAGTGAGAAAGCGTAATTTCGACCACCTCGTGGAAACCCGCAATATATATATATATATATATATACACATATAGATAAAGAAAAAGGTCTACACAAGTAGACAGAAACGAAAATTATTACAACCTGAAGCCAGCCATCGTGTCAGCTTACAGTGCCGCGGATAGAAATAATAAAACGTTCGAACGTAATTGTCCAGTTCGGGGGAAAAATCCTAATGACATTGCATCTGGGATCGGTAGATGGCTAAAGTTGACGTTAAATTGAATTTTTTTTTATTCAAACGCGCCAACTCAAGATTACCGTCAAGCGGAGTGAGTATAAGACACGGGGTGTGAGTATGAGACACGGTAGATTTTCATTGCTAGAATCGTAATAATTGAATGTTTTTACTCGGCCATGGGCCAAAATGTTCGTCGGAATGTTCCCATCAAATGGCGCAAAACGCCATTAGTATGCATCTTGTGTGAACTGAGAAAAAAAAATGGCGAGAAAATAAAGAAACGGTGAAAAAAATGTACGTGCTAAAAACTTCTCAACCGACCAACTTATCGGAGAAAGTTTCAAAGCAAATTCTGCAAAGTAAGTGTAGACAAATTAGTTTTTATGATGTGCCCGCAGTTTGGTATTTTTTAAACCGCTATTCTCGAAGAAAAGTCAGAAAAACCAAAAGATCAGTATTTGGAGGGTGAGTATGAGACAAAATAAAAACTGAATATTTAAAAGAAAATCATTGGGCATCTGATACAGTAGATTTTTACCGTCCTTTTTCATGTGTAAAAGTTCTAAATTGGTGCTACCGTTTAAAAGATACGTAAATATTCATTTCACAGCGGAGCATTCTAGCCTCAAAGATGACAGTTCTCAGAGGTTAGAATGACTTTCGACCTTCTTCATACGAATTTCTCGTGTCAACAAGGCCTTCAAATGGATTGAAAAGGTTCCGATTCATATAAAAACAGGTTATTTGAATATTTTAATATGCCGAAAAGCTTATATAATAGCCGTCTGATTTCATTTTGAATAAAATTAATTCCAAAAAATTTCGATGTTTTGCTTTCTTTTTTTTGGTAATCATGCCCCTAAAAATAGATATTTTTCAATGATTCTTGTTCCAATTTACTCGAGGATAACTACATAAAAATATCCATATGATACAGAGCGAAAGAAAAATTATTGATTAATTTTTATTAACGACCACAAAACTTGTCTCATATTCACCCCATCTGCGGGGTGAGTATGAGACAAGTTTCAAGTTGATGTAACTTCGCAAAAAAAATTTTTTTCGATAAAACTTATTACACACTTTTGGAAGGATGTTTGCAAGATGCCTGCATTTTAAAAAAAAATTTAGCGCAAAAACTGATTCTAGACGAAGCGCGAAAGAAAACAAGGGTGCAAAGTAGAACCTTGCACATTGCTTCCTCATAAATTTGTACCGTTTTTGAATTATTGAGATATAAAGTAGAACCTTGCTCATGGCTTTTTCATCATTTTACACGTTTGCCAAAAATTCCTCTATGAGGAACTATGATTTGATCAATTTTGGCTTCCTCATAGACGAAGCTTTGGCGAATGT
>OY759158.1:13020815-13113315 GCA_963662125.1 Diplazon laetatorius | reverse complement strand
TACGTTTATATACAAAAATATAAAATTCTATCGGGCCAATTTTTGTATACAATTGTATATGATCAATTATAATATCTTAATACAAATATATCACTTTGTAAGTAGATGCATCTACTTACAAAGTGATATTTGTATTAAGATATTTGTCGAATCTGTGTAACTTAGCGCATTGGAAAAATTTCCAATAAAAAGATGCACTAACTGGAATTCATTAATTTGTTCATGTGATTTTAATATCTACCATATTATGTACAGATTTACCCCAGTAAAAATGATTGCATATAATTTGACACCATCATATAAAAATGATATACAATCATATATATTTATATATAGGTTCATATAATTGTATAGTAATTGATCATGTACAATTGTATACAAATATTGGCTCGATATAATTTTATATATTTGTATATAAACGTATACAATTGTAATGTACTTAAGTACATTTATGACACGTACACTATTACGAAATAAAAATTTCTGAAGAGTGTGAGTTTGCAGCACGAGCAAAAGGCGAGTGATGCAATCACACGAGTCAAGAAAATGTTTTTCGCACCAGTTTCGTATACATTATATATAATCATATACAAGACTATATTGAATTATATAACTGTATATGATATTATATATAATTATATAAACTCCCTATAAAAACGGTATCTCCATATATCATTATATATAGAACTATATATAATGATATCAAATCAAATTTGATGGAAGTACATTGATATCGGATCATATATACAAATGTATAGAGTTATATACAATGATATATAACCCTATGTATAAATATATATGATTGTATATCATTTCTATATAATTGTATCTAATTATATACAATCATTTTTACTCGGGTAGGCAGCGAGAATAGGCCAAAAATGCGATAAAATTCAAATGGCATTTGTGAAGAAACGAAACCACGTACATCAATTTTCTTTTTTGCAATGTTTCTATTGACATTCCGGCTATTAAATTAGCAGGTCGCAACTTGGAAAATATGAATATTCAAAGGAGATACAGGGTGATAAAGATAGCGACGCGTTTCACGCATTGCTCGAGCTTAACCACGATTCCGGGTGGCCGATTCAAGTTTCGTCGAATTTTCAAACGCCATTCTCTTCGGAACGTGTTCCTCCACCAAGTGAATCAAAAATTTTTGAAAAACCATAAAAATTACGAAAATGGCGGCGAAAATTCTAAAAAAATCGAAAAACAGGCGACATTTTTTGACATTTGTTGTAATAACAATAATAACAAATTAATTTTTTTGCATAGAGTTTGGTTCACTTGGTAGAGAACATTTATAGCTTTATTCTGAAAAAAAACAAGGTGAAATCTGTAGGGTTCCGGATATCGTGTACTTTCTTATCTTTAATTTGTTCGTTATGGTTACCGTTGTTGTTATGTGAGCGTTGCCCATGGGGATAACAGCGACTGAAAAAACAGTCTCTCTGCAAAGATTGAGCGTGTAAGACGTATGACGAGCGAATCGTCTCGAAGATGCGAGACACGGTTCTTTGTATCTTCATAACTATTTCAAGAAGAAATGTATCTTATTCATTTGAATAAACCACTTTTGTTATAAACCTACAACTTTTTGGGGGCTCGTCCGGGATGAAGAACGAAGAGTCAACGGAGTACGACGACGTAGCAAAAGTGCGAAGACGTAAATAAATAACGAAGATTATTAAGACGAAAAGTGTTAAGACGTAAAAGACGAAAGACGATAAGTGTATTCTATACGTGTGTGTAGTTTGTGTGTGCGACGCAAGGCATTTCGGATAGACACGATGATGCCCGAAGATGCATCCAATCTTAGGATGGTCGAGCTTAAAGAAATTTTGAAACAAAAGGGTCTCTCCACAGCGGGATCCAAGAACGAGTTAATAAATAGGCTAAACGCTGATGATCCATCAGGTGAGTGGATAATGTTACGTAGTGGAAGCAACGATGGTGCGACGTTATCGACAACTACGCAAAGCGATGATACCGATGCCGGGCACGGCAACAACGGTACGCGTAGAAAAGAAATTGAAAGACGTAGCGAAGCACAAAATATCGCCTATCAACGAGAGATAGATTTGTTAGAACAAGAAAGACAGCTTCACAAAGAACTTGAGAGAGCACGATGTGAAATCGAGTTGTTACGTGCCAAAAATCAAGAGTATCGCTTACCAGCTCAGCCAGTGTCAGCACCAGTTCATGCGTCCCCGACATCGGGAAACGTATCGCAAGTCGCTGATTTGCTCAGCTACTTCGATGGTACCAGTGAAAAATTCGAGACATGGGCAAAACAGGCACGATTCATCCGAGCTGCGTATCATCTCGATGACGATACGATGAAGATTTTGATCGGTACGAGGCTGAAAGGACGGGCGTCGGAGTGGTTTCACTCAAAACCTGAGTACATCCGCATGCAGTCGGACCAGCTTCTCGATGGATTACGCGCTATGTTCTATTGTCGCCCAAATCAGATCGCGCTGATACGACGATTCGAAGACCGAACGTGGAGAAAAAATGAAGCGTTCTACGAATACGTTCACGAAAAAGTAATAATGGCAAATCGCATTGAAATGAGGGATGACGAAATTCTCCGGTACGTCATCGACGGAATTCCAGACCCAAGTCTTCGCCATTTGGCCAAAGTGCAGGGATTCTCAACGATGGACAAGATCTTAGAAGCTTTCGACGAGATCACGCTCAACGACGGAGATTATTCCACGGCTTCCACGATTATGAAAACTGACGATAAGTGTGGTAGCGTGAGGCGTAAGAATGATAAGCATTTCAGAAACAGTACAGGTATGAGAGGTGAAAAAAACAGCGCGAGCGAAATAAAAGAGAGCGTCGTGCAGAAGCGTTGTTTTCATTGCGGTATGAGAGATCACGTGAGTATCGATTGTCCAACGAAAACTCAGGGAGCTAAATGTTTCAAATGTAATCAGTTTGGTCACATTGCACGCAATTGTTCAATAATATCCGGCGAGGCAAAAACCAGCTGCGCGATTGTTCAACCTGAGCACCGTAAACATCCTAAAGACGTATTGATTAACGATGTATTAGTCAAAGCGATTATTGATACGGGGAGCGATTTTTCGATAATGAGCGCAGCAGAGTATGCAAGAATCGGTTCTCCGCGACTCGAGAATAAGATAACGCCGTTCCGTGGAATGGGCACAGAGAAAAACGTGACGATAGGAGAATTTTGGGCGAAGCTTTCGGTCGATGATAATTCGTATATGATGCCAATTAGCGTTGTTTCGGACAAACTTACGCGACACGATTTGTTGATTGGTAGTGACTTTCTTGATACAATTGACTTAAGAATTAAGGGCGGAAACGCTACGATTAAGCCATTGAATTACGACGATTGTGCTTTCGCTGAGATATGTCAAGTCGATGTAGTATCAGATCAAGAAGGGAATAGCTTATTCGAGGAGAAAAACGATTCTCATAATGAGGCAGTACGAGTTCTGGTCGATAGCTACAAACCAAATCAAACACGCGAGTTAGGAATAACGATGAAACTCATATTAAAAGACGAGGAACCGATTTATCAGAGGGCACGGCGATTGTCGCAAATCGAGAAAGACGTAGTAAACGCACAGATAGAAGAATGGCTTGAATACGGCATTGTACAACCGTCCATTTCCGAGTACGCGAGCCCAGTCGTTTTAGTAAAAAAAAAGGACGGCACCGATAGACTCTGCATTGACTATCGCTGCCTCAACAAAAAAATTGTTAAAGATCGATACCCTTTGCCTCTCATCGAAGATAATCTGGACGCCCTGCAAAACGCGAAAGTTTTCAGTACGTTAGATTTGAAGAACGGATTCTTTCACGTAAAAATGGATGAATCGAGTCGAAAATATACGGCGTTTATTGTACCCGATGGCCATTACGAATTTTTACGAGTTCCATTCGGACTGTGCAATTCCCCTGCAATATTTAAAAAATTCGTCAATGCTGTTTTTCGAGAGCTTATCCGTGAAGCAGTGGTTTTGACCTACATGGATGACTTGATAATACCATCAGATGATAACGAAAGCGGGTTGCAACGTCTTGAACGCGTACTAGACGCAGCCAGTCACGGTGGTCTAATTATAAATTGGAAGAAATGTAGTTTGTTGCAAACGAAAGTTGAATATCTGGGCCACGTGATCGAAAATGGGTGTGTTCAGCCATCACAGCGAAAGACCGAAGCCGTCAGGAATTTTCCGACGCCCACGAATACAAAACAAATTCAATCGTTTCTGGGTTTGACCGGATATTTTCGTAAATTCATTCCGGGATATTCCATGATCGCGCGACCGCTGTCGAATTTGTTACGATCCGATACGAAATTTAAATTCGATACGAGCGAGAAAAATGCGTTTGATCGATTAAAGCTCACACTATCGAACAAGCCGGTGTTGAATCTTTACAGGACCGGTGCAGAGACAGAACTACACACTGATGCGTCAATGTATGGTTACGGCGCAATATTATTACAGCGAAGTGATGACGACAATGCGTTACACCCAATATACTACGCGAGCGGCAAATCGACGCCGGCGGAGGAGAAATACACGAGCTACGAGCTTGAAGTTCTTGCCATAGTCAAATCGTTGCGGAAATTTCGAGTGTATTTGCTTGGCATAGCATTCAAAATTGTTACCGATTGCCGTGCGTTCACGTTAACTATGAGTAAAAAAGATTTATGCGTGCGTGTGGCGCGGTGGGCGCTTTTACTCGAGGAGTTCGAATATGAAATCGAACATCGTCCGGGCACAAGTATGTCACACGTTGATGCCCTTAGCAGGAATCCGCTTCCAACCTGTATGCTTATTGACGAGAACGACGACGGTCTGACGGTTCGACTCAAAAAAGCACAAAACGATGACGAAAGTACGAAAAAAATTATCGAGTTAACGGAACAGAAAAAAATTCACGGTTACGTTACCCGCGGCGGATTACTGTTTAAGGAGGTCAACGATGATTATCTTTTAGTTGTCCCAAAATCAATGCATCAACAGGTGATAAGACGAGCGCATGAAAAAGGACATTTTTCTGTAAGCAAAACTGAAGCGATTATTAAGCGTGATTATTATTTTTCAAACATGCGTCCGAAGGTAGAAAAAGTCGTACACAATTGTATAAACTGTATTCTGGCGGAGAGAAAACAAGGGAAACATGAAGGTTTTCTGTATCCGATTGATAAAGGCGAGGTTCCACTGGACACCTATCACGTTGACCATTTGGGACCGCTAGCAACAACAAAAAAAAGTTATAAGCACATCTTCGTCGTAGTAGATGGTTTCAGCAAATTCACGTGGCTTTATGCTACAAAATCGACGGGCACGACGGAAGTTCTCGACCGTTTGAAGAAACAAGCCGCAGTATTTGGAAATCCCCGACGGATCATTTCTGATCGTGGTGCAGCGTTCACATCCGGTGATTTTGAAGAATATTGTAGAGACGAAAAAATCGAACATGTTTTGACCACGACCGGTATTCCGAGGGCCAACGGTCAAGTTGAACGTGTGAATCGGACTCTGATTCCACTGCTCACTAAGTTAACCGCACCCAAGCCGGGTGAATGGCATCGTTATATGAATATTACGCAGCAATACTTGAATACAACAGTGCATCGAAGTATCGCGACAACGCCATTCCGTCTTTTATTCGGGACTAACGCGAGATTGCGTAATGACGACAACGTGCGAGAGTTGCTCGAACGCGAATGGGCTAGCAATTATCAAGAGGATCGCGACGAATTGCGAGTTAACGCAAGTGAAAATATCAAAAAAATTCAGGAAGAAAATAGTCGAACGTTTAATAAAAAACGAAAAGAAGCGCCAGTTTATCAAGAAGGTGATATGGTTGCTGTAAGACGCACGCAACAAGCTCCGGGAACGAAGTTCACTGCAAAGTTCTATGGACCATATGAAGTCGAGAAAATTTTGCGGAACAATCGTTACGTCGTTCGCAAGATTGGTGAAAGTGACGGACCAAATCGGACTTCAACGGCAGCTGATTTTATGAAGCGATGGCTGGATGAAGACAGCGACCTTGACCCTGAGGAAGAAGATGATCGAAATGACAAACGAGGTCGTATGTCCGATCAGGAGGGCCGAGTGTAGGGTTCCGGATATCGTGTACTTTCTTATCTTTAATTTGTTCGTTATGGTTACCGTTGTTGTTATGTGAGCGTTGCCCATGGGGATAACAGCGACTGAAAAAACAGTCTCTCTGCAAAGATTGACCGTGTAAGACGTATGACGAGCGAATCGTCTCGAAGATGCGAGACACGGTTCTTTGTATTTTCATAATTATTTCAAGAAGAAATGTATCTTATTCATTTGAATAAACCACTTTTGTTATAAACCTACAAATCTTTAACCGTTCTCGAGTTATCGTGGTTAAGGTAGCGTTTATTTTGAAAAATGCTGTTTCGAGATAAACGCGTTCGAAGTTCTGGCGCCTCTACGGACTCCGTGCTCGGTTAGGCGCGGCGCGCCAACCGTGTACGGAGTGTTTTTTCTCTCCTAAGCTCAATTTTGCGAATTTTTTAGTCTGCTTTGTACCAGAATATTCGGAAGAGATTGCAGTAACAGAATATGACAAATAATCAAAAGTAGAACCGTGCACATTGCTTCCTCATAGTTTTGTACCGTTTTTAAATTATTGAGATGTAAAGTAGAACCTTGCTCATGGCTTCCTTATCTTCTTACACATTTGCGAAAGCTTCCTCTATAAGAAACCATGTATCGATCAATTTTGGCTTCCTCATAGAGGAAGCATTCGCAAATGTGTAAAAAGATAAGGGAGCCATGAGCAAGGTTCTACTTTACATCTCAATAATTTAAAAACGGTACAAAACTATGAGGAAGCAATGTGCAAGGTTCTACTTTGCACCCTTGTTCACTTTTGTGACGTTGAGGGCTCCTCGTGAGTGTCATGTAAGTCGAAATTAATATACATGAGGCAATTCATGTGAAATTTGAAAAATTATAATTCGCATAAAATCTGAACTCCTTGTTAGATTTTGTCCAAATTCAATAGGAAATCCCGTTGAATGATAGTGCAACTTCGTACAAAAATTCAGCCGGATATCTAGAAAATTATGGAAGCTAGAGCACTTACATTGAATTTTGGAGAAATTTTAAAACGCCATAAAATCTGAACGTCTTGTTGGATTTTGTCTAAATTCAATACGAAACCTCTTTCGATGGTAGTGCAACTTCGTACTAAATTCCAGCCAGATATCTCAAAATTTATGGAAGCTAGAGCAGTTACATTGATTTTTGGAAAAATTCCAAAACGCCATAAAATATGAATGGCTTGATGGATTTCGCCCAAATTCAATCGGGTTACTCTTTGGATAATCGCGCAACTTCGTATCAAATTTGATTCCGATATCTCAAAAATTGCTCCAGTTAGAGTGTAAAGATCGTTTTTTTTCACATTTAAAAATGCTTATCCACGCATTGCTTTACTTTTAAAGCATTTTTTAATGTGAAAAAAACGATCTTTACACTCTAACTGGAGCAATTTTCGAGATATCGGACTTAAATTTGGTACGAAGTTGCGCAATTATCCAAAGAGAAACCCGATTGAATTTGGGCGAAATCCATTAAGACATTCATATTTTATGGCGTTTTGATTTTTTTCCAAAAATCAATGTAACTGCTCTAGCTTCCATAATTTTTGAGATATCTGGCTGGAATATGGTACGAAGTTGCACTACCATCGAAAGAGGTTTCGTATTGAATTTGGACAAAATCCAACAAGACGTTCAGATTTTATGGCGTTTTGAAATTTTTCCAAAATTCAATGTAAGTGCTCTAGCTTCCATAATTTTCTAGATATCCGGCTGAAATTTAGTACGAAGTTGCACTATCATCCAAAGGGATTTCCTATTGAATTTGGATAAAATCTAACAAGGAGTTCAGATTTTATGCGAATTATAATTTTTCAAATTTCACATGAATTGCCCCATGTATATTGATTTCGACTTACATCATCACATCACACTCACAAGGAGCCCTCAACGTCACGAAAGTGAACAAGGATGCAGAGTAGAACCTTGCACATTGCTTCCTCATAGTTTTGTACCGTTTTTAAATTATTGAGATGTAAAGTAGAACCTTGCTCATGGCTTCCTTATCTTCTTACACATTTGCCAAAGCTTCCTCTATGAGGAAGCCAAAATTGATCGACACATGGTTCCTTATAGGCAAATGTGTAAGAAGATAAGGAAGCCATAAGCAAGGTTCTACTTTACATCTCAATAATTTGAAAACGGTACAAAACTATGAGGAGGCAATGTGCAAGGTTCTACTTTGCACCCTTGTTTATATTTACTTCTCCCAAGTTTTAGTATCAACAATGTCTAAAAGTTTATTGAAAATATTGTTTTTAATATTATAGCATATATCATGTACCTTAACTTTGCAGTTATGGTCATGTAATTGTTTTGTTTTACGGGAAGCGTTTACGATGTCAACTTCTTTCCATCAACTCGTATGGAAGTTCCGTGACCCTCCGGAACAAGCAGATGCACAATTAATCGCTCCTATTCTATCGTCAAAAGGGTGGGTGGGGCTCAAAATTCACAACGAGCAAAGTTCAGAAGGGTCAAAATTGCGAACGCGCAATGTTTCGAATGACTATGTTACGAACGGTCGCGGCGTAGAATAACATTGCGGGTAGAGCTCGAAAATCATAACGAGCGAAGTTCATAAGGGTCAAATTTCCGAACGCACAATGTTTCGAATGACCATATATTACGAACGGTCGCGGCGTAGAAGCAGATTGCAGCGAATTGTCAAAATTCATAATGACTTTGTGGCGAACGTACAATATGCCGAATGTCTACCATTCCGCGCAGTTTTCAACATTTTCCGACGATCGAGCCTTCCCACACGTAAATTATAAAAATTAGATAATAAATAAGAAGAAAATCAATACATTTCTACCTTCACGTCCAAACGCTGGTTAATCAACGCTATATAGACCAAAAGTTCACATAAACGATATTGTTGGGAATTGAATTCCCTATAAAAAAAGTCATATATCTTAATTTAGGCGTGGGAAAGCTCGAAAGTCAAGCAATGTTAAAAACATTTCAACAGCTCGAAAGTCAGGAAAAGAAACGCATAACTCTCGTTCTCAGCCGAGAGTAAAAAGATTTTCTATATGGTTCTATGGTGTTTAGTTCTTGTGTCAAAAATTGTTGCAGTGAATATATTTTTTTTTGGCTTGTTACTTCGTCGCACGAGTTGCACTTAAGTGTCTGTCATATTTTGAGACTCAAATTCCCATCCGATGACCCCAGCAAAGTGAAAACGCAATTCTATCGTAATTTGAATGATTTCCAATTTTCAAGCCGCCATATTAGTTCAGCTATTTTGTTTTTGGTGATGAACGTTTCTTTTTTTTTTAAAGTACGCATCATTCTCATAAAGAAAGCATAT
Source organism: Diplazon laetatorius (assembly GCA_963662125.1). Classification (NCBI taxonomy): domain Eukaryota; kingdom Metazoa; phylum Arthropoda; class Insecta; order Hymenoptera; family Ichneumonidae; genus Diplazon; species Diplazon laetatorius. The sequence goes on along the minus strand of OY759158.1, from coordinate 13,103,854 downwards.
TGGGCAAATTTGTCTTCTGTTGACATTTTCGCTATAATAAATTAATCCGATAAGCATTGCATGTTATTAAATGACAAAAAATATAAAATTACTTAGGCCTGGGTTAATATTGAGATAGGGAGGAGGCCCTTCGCGAATATTTTTTTAAAATTTTTTGGAAACTATGTGGGAGTCGTTTCTTTTTTAATTAAAAAATGACCGTTGCTAAGAACCAGTCTAATATATATGGGTGATTCTTTTGAAACACGACACGCTCTGTACCTCGAAATTTTTGATCGACTTGTAACTTCGAAATTCATTTATATATGTCAAACAGAGGCCACTCAATTTTTTTCAGATTTTTCAGACGTCACTTACGTCTCCGGCGTAGTCATTTGTCTTTTGGCTTTTTTCACATATTCAATTATAGATGAATTTTTTCAGCATATCAACGTCGACAAAAAAAATTCCGAAAAAATAGTTTTTTTTGTGAAAAATTCTCAGCTTTCCAATGAAAATATTGTCGATCCAATTCGTCTTCAGGAAAACACTGAAAAACGCAAAACAAAATTGAAAAGTCGTTTTTCGTAATGAGCCTAAAACTTAAGATCAACGAAAATATTTTTTTTGGATTCCTCGCATTTTTTTTACTAATTTGGTGAAGTTTTTAGCTTGGGGTAAGCAACTGGGCAGTTGGGACACTGGGGAATAGTTTTTGTTGAAAAAACGAAAATCACAGCAACAAAGAACCACCCGATTTTTATCATGTCTAAACATTTCTTTATTTACAGAGAACATTTTTTAAAATTTTAGAACATTTCTAGAAACAATTTTTTTTTCGATTTTATAAAATTTTAGAAAATTGAAAAAAAAATTCTCTATGAATAAAGAAATTTTTAGACATGATAAAAATCGGGTGGTTTTTTGTTGCTGTGATTTTCGTTTTTTCAACAAAAACTATTTTTCCAGTGTACCAACTGCCCAGTTGCTTACCCCAAGCTAAGAACTTCACCAAATGAGTAAAAAATGCAAGGAATCCAAAAAAAAATATTTTCGTTAACCTTAATTTTTAGGCTCATTACGAAAAACGACTTTTCAATTTTGTTTTGCGTTTTTCAGTGTTTTCCTGGAGACGAATTGGATCGACAATATTTTCATTGGAAAGCTGCAAATTTTTCACAGGCAAAACTATTTTTTTCGGAATTTTTTTTTCGACGTTAATACGCTGAAAAAATTCATCTATAAGTGAATATGTGAAAAAAGCCAAATGATAAATGACTACGCCGGAGACGTAAATGCCGTCTAAAAAATCTAAAAAAAATTGAGTGTCCTCTGTTTGACACATATAAATGAATTTCGAAGTTACAAGTCGATCGAAAATTTCGAGGTACAGAGCGTCTCGTGTTTCAAAAGACTCACCCATATATGTGATGAGGTCAACTTTCGATTACCGAAAAAAGATCGAAAATCTATTTTTTAGCAGCCAGTCTAATATTTGAGGCGGTATTCTTTATCGGTCCCAACTTTAGAGGCATATTTTTTGATTAGCTTCGAATTTAGAGGGTTTATTCGTCCATATCATTTTTATCTCCCCACCAATTTTTAGACCTCGACGATCATCCCTTCTCAAGATATAGTGGATGAAGTTTCTAAAAATATCAATTTTTGACGTTTGCACGGGTACTTTCGAGTGGCCATAACTCCCTTTCTAGTGGACCAAATTGAGTTTTCAGAAGGGGGGGGGGGGCTTTGGAAAGCTTTTTTTATGCTCTCCCTGACTGTTGAATTTGTTTTCAATTTTGTTTACATTTCGAAGAACAAATTGCAGAGTGAAATGGTTAAACAATGTTTTACGCTCTTCGGGGACGATTAAAAAAAAATTGTTTTCAAAAGAAAGCTCAGCTTCTTTTCTATCGAAAAAAATATATTTTTCTAAGTTGGGTGCCATAAAAGTGGGGGAGGTATAGGCTTCCGAGCGAAAGTTGCAATAATTCGATTGATTGTTACAAACGCAATACCTTGATCCACAGTTTACAGTGATACAAAGTAACACAATTTAATACTTCGTCGACATCGTAATTTTTATTCTTATGGTGCGTTGTCGAGATTAACGGATAATTCGTATAGTTATTTTCGTTTAAGGTTCTCGGGAATTGTTTTTAATGATTATATGGAATGACACTGAAGGGTGCACACTTTTTCGGTCATTAAATGTTAGATCGAGGTCCCTGGGCGGCTTGTCCGAGCGCGCGAGCACGATCTCCGCTCGGATCAAACCGTAAAACTCCAACACTTATATTGCACCGAAGTTAAACATTATTCTAGAAGGGGAAAAAGCTCAGCTTTCTTCTGAAAATGTATTTTTTAAAAAATCGCGTTCAAACGGCAAAAAAAAATTGTTTGAATATTTTACTTCGCAATTTTCTTATAAAAATGCATCAGAGGGAAAAAAAATTATAATTCGAAAGAGCATAAAAACCACTTTTAGAATCGCCCCTTAAAAGTTCATTTTCCTCTTCTGGGACGGGGCTTGTGGCTCGCCGAAGCGCCGCGAGCGCAATTTTCGCTCGGATCGAACCGTATACCTCCCCCACTTACATGGCACCGAACTTAAAAAAATATGGTTTTGATAGAAAAGAGCTGAGCTTTCTTTTAAAAATAATTTTTTTTTAAATCGACCCCGAAGAGCGAAAAACATTGTTTAAATATTTAACTTTTCAATTTGTTTATCAAAATGTAAACAAAATTCAAAACAAATTCAACAGTCAGGTAGACCATATAAAGAGCTTCCCGAAGCCCCTCCCCCCCTGAAAAGTTAATTTGGTCCACTAGAAAAGGAGTTCCCGGGCAAACGTCAAAAATTGATATTTTTGAAAACTTCATCCCCTATATTTCGAGAAGGGATGATCGTAGACGTCTAAAAGTTGGTGAGGAGATAAACATGATATGGATGAAAAGACCCTACAAATTACAAGTCAATAAAAAAACATGACTTTTAAAGTTGGGACAGATGAGGAATACCGCCTCATATATACACCGGCAGCCTTGTCATTGGTTTACCTGTGACTGCGAGAAGCCTCCGCGTAGCTGAATGAGCGATTACCGTCGACTCGGTCGGGGCATCACCAAGACCCCGGTTTTCCGGAATAGTTTCAGCAGCAGTTTGATGCTGCATAGTCCACGCAAAGTCCATCTTATAATGTTAATCACCGGCACAAACTAGTCCTCCAAGCAACGAACTTCGGAGAACAAAAAAACGGTAATATGGTTGCCAATCACTTTAGCAAAAATGTCTCTTCGATGACGCCATACTGATACACGTGCCCGCTACATGGTCGAAGACTTCGAACGTCATCCTAATTCAGTGGCGATGCAACCCTTGATTTTTACCACCTTTTTCCATTCCGAATATCGTTCTAATGGTGCAAATCAATTCGACGAAAAATAAGAAAATGCGTTTGTCGTTGACGTTGTCTGTCGAAGGTTATTCAAATGGGAACAAATTTAATCCGATTTCAATATAGGAAAATTCACATTACGCTTCACAATGGAGTTTAGCAGTCACTATCCGGCATTTCCCGATCTTCGATCCGGGATCGACGTCGAAGGTTACGCAATCGGAAAATACGAATCCTTCACCAAATCGAAGCTTTCTTGAGCCGTCGTGACTGTCGAAGGCACTGTTGTGTCGCAAAAGACAAAACTTTCCGAAGAAACCAATACATAATTTAGTGGGGGGGGAGGACAATGATCGTAAAATCGAGAATTGTAAAAAAAAGACGTAATGGTTTCCGTCGAGGAACACCGACGTCAAAAGGCTTGGACAGACCACCCGAAAACGCGAGCAAGTCGTCAAGTTCCGCGCTCGTGAGTTTCTCGTTTGTGGATGTAGGTTGATGGCGGAAAAACGCGGAAAGGGTGGGAGTCGCTTCGACCGTTATGTACACACACACACACACACACACACACACACACACACACACACACATATATATATATATATATATGTATGTGTGTGTGTGTGTACATCACGGTTCGTGGTATTAGTATTACGATCACCAACGACAAAGTCGTAATCGGTTAGTTTGCGTGTGAACATATCCTCGAACGTGCGCGCGTGTGCATATCGTTTGGTCGGGGCTTCCGGATTCGCGATTGTGACGAATGAATAGACGTTGGTTAGTCGGGGAGGGGGTATTTTCCGGTTGAGGGCGGTACTGCGAAAGCCAGGAACGTAAAGCATCCGCGTATAGCGAACGTAGTACGGTATAAGCTGGTGCAAGGGGCCGACGGTTCGACTATGCCGACCCACGAGGGTGGTTGTCCAAACCGACGTTCTCTCAAGTCGTGGGGATTACTCGGACGAACTCTCGCAAAACATCAGGCAGCCCTTGGGGGTTTCCACACATGCGTAGTCTCGTCGGTTGGTTTTCTGACTCCATGGAAGACGTTTTGTTAACCCTCAGTCCGTAAACCAGGGTCGTTTTCGTCCTGTCGATAATCAAATGTTGTTGTAACTTCTCGAAAAGGCACGAAAGGTCGCTACTAGGCTTCTGTAAAAAAACTTAGGCACCCCAAGGACCTATCCACCAAGTTTCAGCCCGGTAGTCCTCTTGTGGCCTTCATGTCAGGTAGTCGAAGTTTGCTCCGGACGAAAACGACCCTGGTTTACGGAGTACGTTAACTGAAACTGTAAGTAATTTTTTTTCTATTTTCCGTTTTATAGTGGTCATTGTGACCGTAAAAGTGCAAAAAAAATTGGGACCACGAATAAAAAAATAGAAAATTTTTTTTGTCTAGTTTTGTGACAAAATAGCGCAGCGTCCAGTGAAGAAGTCTCCCGGACATTGCGTCCTCGTGAGAAGGACACAATAAAAGACATCAAAAAAGAATTATTGTTAATTTCATTCGTAATTTTTAAGGAATTAGATACTTTTCACTGTTATTTCTACGAAATAAGAGGTTGATTTTTACCAATTTTGACATTGCAAAATTAAGCATTTTTTTCAAAATAATTAAATGGTATATTTTTTCATGAAAGCTACACTATTCCCCTTTGATATCCATTTTGGACCATTTCGATATCTTTATTTTTCAAAAAGTTATAATTTTTGAAATAAACTAATGATTTTGTCCTAGGTTGCCTCATATTTTGTATCAAAAATATATTCAAAAAATTAATTTTTCATAATTTTATGATTGGGACTTTTAATTGGAGGCTTCAAGAACCTTCGTGAATTTTTCCAGATATTTTGCAGCCGTTTAAATGTTTAAAAAAAAAGGCAGGACGAAAACGACCCTGGTTTACGGATTAAAGGTGCCGAAAAAACGTTTACGGACTAACGGTCAATTATGCAGTATCGCGGCTTTCCCGAATTTAACAGTTTTTTCAAATTTTCCTTTTCGACGATGTGTTTTCGGTCCTATAGATGAAGAATCAGGCGGGGGCGGTCAGAAAATGTCATCGGATATATATATATATATATATATATATATATATATATATATTTGAGGTTCGGGAGTTGTTCAAGGATGTATGGCAGATACAATCCCAGCCAAAAGTAAGCCAATCTGATAAATTTCGATTATAACTGCTCTGTGAATGCTAGAGAAATTCATAATCCTCAAATGTCGTCGAATATGACACAAGATGTTATTACATCTTCTCATTTTTCATATTGTATCCGAAAAACTTTAGAGCAAGCTAAATTTTTATACTTTTGCGTGCATTTCTCGAGACCCAGACAGATGAGCGATCTTAATTTTTTTGTGAACTATCATCAATTTTGACTCCGATCTTACCGATATATCTATAGAAGCGGATGTGTATAGGTCTATAGGTAATGTTAAAGTTGCGAGAAGTTGGCTGAAAAGACATTGACTGGGAAGACTTTTACATAGACTCGAATTTTACTGTAAAAAAAGTATTCGATATTTTTGAATGCGGTTTTTTCTTAAGTTTTATTAAACCTTGGACTAAAGAATTAAATGGTTATCTTGGCGAAATGTTTATCGGTTTGTCCGTTGCGAAGAGATACCTTCCACAAAATCAGGGTCATCGGTTCACACAATATCTCAAGTTCGGTTCGCCCGACATGAAAATATATTTCTTCAAATTTTCAGTCGATTTTTCAAAAATGTTACTACAGAAGACTTAAGGGGCGAAGTTCAAAGAACTTTTTAATATTTTCCAGATTTGGTGGCGAATACAGATCAGTGGGTTGACACACCATGGGCCCCCACTTTTTATTTGTCAGCTAGCGAGTTGTCCACAAAGCGTTAGGATAACCATAACGTGCAACAGAAGACGCAGTGGCCGGTTACGTGCCTCGTTCCCGACCCGAGGGTCCCGGGTTCGAATCCCGGCGTGGGGAACAATTATTCTGTGTTCTCCCGGTGGTTCGGAATCCACCGTTCCAGAAACTGCAGAAAAACTATAACAGAGTCGGGGGCTACGATCAGGAGGAGGCCCCCGACTACCGACGGCCGTACCAACGTAGGGTGGCCAGATCGGCCCCTGATCCGGCCGAAGCACGGAGCCGATACTACCGACGCTCGCAAACATTATAGGCCGGATGTCGTTCCGAGGCCTGGATGATAACACCGGTCCGATTGTCGCGCCCGTGCATCGCCCGATGCTCGCTGCCAATATTGGCCCTATTCTGAATCGCGTAATTGGCCGAACTATGGCCGATAATTCGGGACAAACTTTGGCCAATTCTGCGATTCACAATCGGGCCAATATTGGCACCGAGCATTAGGCCTATGTACGGGCGCGACAATCGGACCGGTGTCATCATCAAGGCCACGAACCGACATCGGGCCTATAATGTTTGCGAGCATCGGTAGTATCGGCCCCGAGCTTCGACCGAATCAGGGGCGATCTGGCCACCCTACGTGGGCATCCATATCATACTCCCGACGACCGTAACGCGGAACGTTCGCTCGAACTTCCCGCCAGGTACGCTCGATGTTTTGCGCATGAGCACCAGTATCGGGATCGACGAAATTGTACGTATGATTAACCATAAGGTGTTCGAAGCCTTCTGACTGGAGGCAATTATACGCTTTCTAGCAATCTGACATAATTATCGATCCAGGTCGAACGTTTTGAACGATAACGTCCAACAAGATTTTCGATTATCTGTCTGAAACGGGAACGATGAAAACTGCCTTCGTGTCACGCGAAAAACCACCGAATATCCATTGTACGTCAATGATACGACCTCGATGGTATTTACGTTTTCCGAATTGAGCTTCATCGATCTCTACGATACCCGTGTGGAAATTGCGCCCAGGAATCTACCAGGCCCTGACTAGTTTCCCTGGGTTCTGGCCAGCATTCTGCATGGTAAGCTAGATAGCCCCCGACGCCATGTGTAATTTCTGGCTGCCCAGTTTTTGCCCAGTATACCTGATCGAGGCCTAACCAGCGTTCCGATTTTGAATCCCGGAAAACTGCGTAGAGGCTGGACATTGCCAGCACAATCGGCACTGATAAAGGAGGGATGGGGTGGATTATTCTCTAATGGTATTAAATAAATGGAAACCTCGGTAATATAATAATATAAAACTCGATAATTTATTTTTCATAAAATAGATAAAAATATAAATATATCCATCAGGCTGTCCCTCAAAATGGTCATTTTGGATTTTTTGCACTCATCCTCTAGAAACATTCAAGGTATATAAAAAACATGTGGACGGTTCTCCATACCACTCGTCGCAGTCATTGTCGTCTCCGGTCACTTATTGTAATTCATCACTGTCACTCATCGCGTTTTTATTTTTGATAGCCGTATCCAACCCACATATTATATCGCGCACGTCTTCTTGATACTTCTACGACACTTTTTTCTAATGCGCGGTGTTTTCGGACCCGTTCTACATTAACCTCTTTTTTCTTAGCGTCATTCCGTGTTGTTATCAAACTGTCACTCTCTACAGAGCTAGGTTATGGAAATTCAGTTCAGTCGAGGAACGCCAACGCCATACAGCGGTGACACGTGTTAACAGTCCGAAGCCGTGTACAGCATGATCGCCGCTCTTGTCCGAAAAAAACGAGAGATGGCGTCATCATCTATCGATGTATGCTAACTAGATACTGCATAGCCTCCCTACGGTTGGCATAGAATAAAATGACTGGCCAGCGCGCACATAGACAGGCACGTATACATGCACCGTGGCTAGCTTCTATTCAGCTGCTTCACAGAGAAACCTATCGCGGAAAACTAGCCAGGTGCTGTATTCAAACTAGGGAATCAGTACCGAATTTCTACACGGGTACAGCCGGGACCACCGATAGGCAACGATTTTGAAATGTACCGCAAAAGTATATCGCTTCTCGTATAAAACTCGACCAATCGAAAACGGTATGAGTGCTGAGGCCCATTTCTATTTCGAGAAATTCTTGTCGCGGAGGCTTTAACGTGACGAAATAACCGATGAAAACACAGGTATCTTCGAGAGAAAGAGTTGCATTCCGGAACCAGCTGTCCGTCCAAATCGATTTTCCAAACGCACACTTTACGGTGACCACTTTCTTCCCCGTGGCGATTTTTTCACTTGTCTGGCATCTCCAGAATAAATCATCCGAATTGAAAACGGCGGGTTGTCCACAACATTGTCCACAACACTCTACGGAATTGGGAATTACCCCATGGGATTTTAGAGAATCAAAAAGTCGATCCTGATTTTCACACATCCGATGAAACTCACGTAAAGAAAGAACACAGCCGTCACAATCCATTGTACTCGGAAGAACTATCGAAACTGTGAAATTCTCGTGGGCTAGGTAGACCGAAGGCAATATCAGAGCAGTGTTTGTATTTTTGAATGTCGTATACGGTTGTTCTCAATCCGCGAAACAGTCGCCACAGTCGATATACGACGTTAAGTTTTATTTTTCAAATTATTACGAATCATTGAAAAAATTTTTTTTTTTAATATTTCCGAAATAATTTTCTCATCTTTCTCACATAATTCATCAATCAGCGGATAAAAAACTTAAGAAAAAATAAAAATGTAGAAAACTCAATTTTTTTTCAAATTTCGAAAAAATATTAGTGTGTGGAATAAAGATTGATGAATGTCCACGAACAATTGAGATTACTTCAAAGTTTTTCGGATGCAATTTGAAAAATGACAAAAGATGTAATAACATCTATACGACGATATTTGACGATCATGAATTTCTCTAGCATTCACAGAGCAGTTATAATCGAGATTTATCAGATTGGCTTACTTTTGGCTGGGATTGTATCTGCCATACATCCTTTACCCACTTATGCACACACAAATACACGTGTATATGAAAGGAGAGAAGAACTCCCGAACCTCAAAACAAAATTAAAATTTCGAAAAAACGTTAAAAAAATTATTTCCGGTAAAATTTTCTGACCTTCCCCACCTGGTTCTTCATCTGGGAGACCAGACAAACATCCTCGAAAAGGAAAATTTAAAAAAACTCCAAAATCCGGAAGAGCCGCAATACTGCATAATTACCGGCATTTTCTTACTCAGACCAACAGTTAAAAATCTCGAATAGCATTGTTGAAAACCATTTATGGCTCATCTGGACAAAGCTCAAAAAAATAACGTGCAAATATTCATGTCAATTGTACCACCAAACCCACCTGTATGTTAGGGTATGCGTAAGCTTGTGATTATGTCTCGCACACTATGAGCGCGGCTCGTAGCGACTGCCGCGAACGACGAGCAAATATGTGCTTTCGCGAACCACAGTAGGTACCAATATTTGCGGCGTAGACACAGTGCAGGATCACCGGCAACGCCGGGGAATACATAGCTAACAAATGAAATCTTTTTACAACAAATAATCCCCAATTCAGTGATAAGTTAAATAGTTTCGCAAAATATTCGTTTAACCGAAGTTTCCATTTTTTTCTATTCGGGAATTATTGGAAAATTCTTTATATTTCAATGAAACGTTTATTTGTTTGAAGTATTTCTTGGAAACCACAATATCGTGATTTTTCCGGATTTTCGTTGAAGAAAAAGTAAATACGTCGGAAATTTATCGTCAACGTAACACTACGAGAATCCTGAAAACTGTAGGTTGACATTGGTAATTTGTTTCCGGAAAGACAGTAACGATCACCGAATTATCATCGCAATCGTTCGGTTCGTCGACGTTCGTAATTTCTAATAATATCCATGCATCACTTTGAGCTGTCCGCGAGCCTCTATATATTATGCGTCAAACTATATAACCGAGTAAACCGTATGACGCACTGTGCGCATCGGGCAGACTATCGTAATAGTCCGTCGGCACGAGAGCCACGTACAAATTTCGTAGCATCCAATACGCCGTTTGGTTTTCGTGCCTTCTCTCTTGCTCTATCTCAATGTCTCGTTTTGCCCATTTACTCCGGACGATGGTAAAAAGAAGTCTGACAATACCCGCAGCAGTCAGTGGAGAACGCCCCAATTATTAACAGTTTTCTCGACGACGATCCGAAATTACACTTTTATTCCTATACATGTTTTAAATTCTGTTTTCAATAGAACTGTTGAGATAATTAAAAAACCTGGTCTTGTAGTTCGAAGAACAACGCGACAGTATCGTGCTCCATTCCCACAAAGATGGATGAAAATATATTATTCTCATCGACACTTTTTTTTGAATAATTGAAAACGTTAATGTTTGAAATGACGTTGTATTTATCGGTCAATAAAATTTCATTGTTGCAATTATTGTCAATCTTTTCACAACTATTTATCATTTGGGTGAGGGACGTGTCAGCGAGGAGTATTTCGTTGTAAAACGCACCTTGGGGTGGATATATCGCGTGCAATATCGCCACGCGTCGAAGGGTGCCCTCGAGCGATCGCACATTCGGTCTCTTGCCCTCACCTGCGTTTTCAAACACTAGCGTCATTAGTACACTGTAAACGGAGGGTCTTCCGAAATTCAAATATTTATCTGGTGTCAAACCGCTCCGATTTGGTTATCTTTCACTATTGAGCTGACGTCCCGAATTTGTGGCTCCTCATTTAGTGTACTCCTAATTATAATTCCCAGCAGAAAGTATAGCTACAAGAAATTTTCAAATTTGTTTTGGATTCGTCATATCATCAATTCATCGGTAAAAAGGGTGCAAAGTAGAACCTTGCACATTGCTTCCTCATAATTTAGTACCGTTTTTAAATTACTGAGATGTAAAGTAGAACCTTGCTCATGGCTTCCTTATGATTTTACACATTTGCCAAAGATTCCTCTATAAGGAACCATGTGTCGATCAATTTTGGCTTCCTCATAGAGGAAGCTTTGGCAAATGTGTAAAATAATAAGGAAGCCCTGAGCAAGGTTCTACTCTACATTTCAATAATTTAAAAACGGTACAAAATTATGAGGAAGCAATGTGCAAGGTTCTACTTTGCACCCTTGTTTACTTTTGTGACGTTGAGAGCTCCTTGTAAGTGTAATGTAAGTCGAAATCAATATACATGGGGCAATTCATGGGAAATTTGAAATATTTTAATTCGCATAAAATCTGAACCCCTTGTTAGATTTTGTCCAAGTTCAATACGAAACCTTTTTCGATGATGGTGCAGCTTCATACTAAATTTCAGCCGGATATTTAAAAAATTATGGACGCTAGAGTACTTACATTGAATTTTGGAAAAATTTCAAGACGCCATAAAATCTGAACGTCTTGTTGGATTTTGTCCAAATTCAATAAGAAACCTCTTTCGATGATGGTGCAACTTCCTACTAAATTCCAGCCAGATATGTTAAAAATTATGGAAGCTAGAGCACTTACATTGATTTTTTCAAAAATTTCAAAACGCCATAGAATATGGATGGCTTGATGGATTTCGCCCAAATTCAATAGGGTTTCTCTTTCGATAATTGTCCAACTTCGTACTAAATTTAAGTCCGATATCTCAAAAATTGCTCCAGTTAGAGTGTAAAGACCGTTTTTTTCACATTTAAAAATTCTTTAAAAGAAAAGCAATGCGTGGATTTTTTCCAAAGTCGGTATCGAGCGTCTCCCTGTACTTGTACAACATTATACTGAATTTGAGCTCGATATCTTTTAAATTGTGGGAGCTAGAGATAGGGGTGTATGTCAAAGTCTTCCCAGTCAAAGTCTTTTCAGCCAACTTCTCGCGACTTTAACATTGCCTATATATCTATAAACATTCCCTTCTATAGATATATCGGTACGGTGACGAGAAGTTGGCTGAAAAGAATTTGACATACGCCCAGAGATAGTTTTTTTGAAGTGAATACTTCTTAAACGACACAGGATCGGCTCGCCAGCCAGCGTGTTGTAGGACGGGACAAGAGAATGAAGAAATGAAAGAAGAGAGAGAGAGGGGAAGAGAATGATGCGTGAGCCGTGGGTATGCGAGTGAGAGCGAACGAGTCGCCCCCCAGCCAGCCGCGTGTAGACTGGACGAGAGAATGAAGGAATCGGAGAAGAGAGACAGAATAATACGTGAGCCATGTGTGTGCGAGTGAGAGCGAGCGACTCAATGCAGAGAGGGCGTAGGATCGCGTGCCACGTCATCGGCAGTATACCCGGAGTATACGTGTGTTAGTACGGAGAGACGTCGTGCGAGAGAGATAGCGCCATGGGCGCTCGCGGCGGAGTGAGAGAGAACGTGGCCCAAACGTTCGGGATCCTCTTAAGGTAGTTCTGGAGTTTTCTCAAAATCTATAGAATCGCCTGAAATTGTAGTATGGTGTAGATACAACCTTTATGAACCGGTTCCTAAATTTTTTATTCGATCCACCACTTAGTTTCTGAGATAATTGCAATCAAAAATCGGTTTTTTTGTACGTGATGCCTATACCTAACACGTGAATGGATAGGACTTTATTCACACTTTTTATTATCGGCGCTAAACGGAACTATACATTTTTAAATAAAACCACTGGTGTATGCAGTACTAGTGTAGGATTAATTGAAAAAAAAATTGCAATATTCCACCACTTAGTTTCGGAGATATCGACTCACAACAAATATTTATTATACTCGATACGGAACGGACACGCAATCAGCCGTGACGAAACGGCAACCGTGTTCGCTGTGGAGAAGAGATGGGGGCGCGGCAAAGTCCGGGAATTTGAAACGGGTTTTTTCGGGAGTTTTGATAATAAGGAATATGTAAAATAGAACTCAATCCCATTCGTGTTTCTTTCACTGCTTTTCTTGAAAAAATATCTTTTTTACACTGAATACATTTTAAATGCTCGGGAAGATATTTTAAATCAACAATCCGTCGCCCCTCGACAGCAAACTTCTGTTGCTGATCGTTGAGGTTATGGTCGTTGAGGCTATCACGTTTAGCAGCATTCGCTCGACACATAGCCGCAACAGCTCTTAATTCATCACATTTTTTTTTTCGCAAACCGACCCTCATCCCTCACTCGGCTAGACATTTTCTCAATAATTCGTTATAAAAAAAATAAAAATTCACGGCCACTGGTACACGTTTGGAGTTTCTAATACTAGAAAATTGCGCTGTTGCCGCTTTTTCAGCGCCACGCTCTATGTATGTAGCGGGCCTATCCATGCACGAGGTGTGATTGTGTAGGCTGTGCAGAGAGTACAAGCTCTGTCAAAAATTTTCAACCGACAGCATCATATGAGATTGGGTTTTACTGTACACTGCGGTCGAAACTTTTAGCTGATACGTGTACCTCCAGAACTACCTTAAGGGCGGGTAAGGGCTGGAGCGTAAAAAAAATACTTCTGCGATTTTTTCATAAATGAATAAATAGAAATAATTCATTCAAACCTTTTACCCATCATTAAGTATCATTTCGATAACATTCTGTGATTGTTTTATGCGAAAATATCGAAGAACAAGCCGGTGACAAAGCTTTTCCAACAATGTCTTTGGATAAAAACTATTTGCGGTGTTAACTGTATCTCAGCTGAAAATTATCTGAAATCAACGATCATCTGAATTTAGTCAAAGTATCATTAAATCCACCCCTTTACGTTCTCTGATTTTTTTTTCATTCTTAAATTTTTGGTGGTCATTTAAAGTGCAAATTTTGTGGTGATTTTTCGTGAAAAAAAGCAGTTCTCACTTTCAATGACCATCAAAAATTTAAAAATGAAAAAATAATAATCAGAGAACGTAGGGGGGAGGATTTCATGATATTTTGACTACATTTGAATGGTCTTTGATTTCAGATAATTTTCAGCTGAGATATAGTTAACACTGCAAATCGTTTTTTTCCAAAGACGTTCTTGGAAAAGCTTTGTCACCGGCTTGTTTGTCGATATTTTCGTATTGAAAGATTACAGGATGTCATCGAAATAATACTTGAGGGGGGGGGGGGTAAGTCAAATCATACGAAAAAAGCCATGTTTTCGTGATTTTTTTTCTGGCGACGCAGTTAAAATTTTTTTACTCAACCAATGGTACATTGAAGTATAGCATTCAAAGAATGTTTCATGAAATTTGTACAAAGGAATATTAAAAAATACGGCAATGGCAGCAATTGTTTGGACGTGTCTCGAAAAAAAGTTGAATTGCGGTGCCCCTCATAACTTGGTGCTGGATCATCCGAAATCAAAAAATCAAAGTTCATTCGTTAGATCATAGTTTTCCCCAGGTAACGCTGTCGAGTTTTTTTTTTTTATTCCAATTTTTTCATTTTTTCGAACACTTTGAAGTGAAAAACACAATTTTTCGGGAAAAAATCGGCTAATTTGTTATTGCGAAATCAAAATTATGAACAAAAAAAAAACTCGACAGCGTTACCTCGTAAATGATGTACAGGAATAGTGCTTAAAATTTCAAAAGGATCGGTGCAGTAGTTTTCAAGTTATCACCGACTTTAAAAACGTGAGTTGTGGGAAAAACGCTTCAAAGTTTTGAACGCTTATGCGTGTGGAGTCAGCGGCAAGTATAAAAATACTCATAACTTCGCCAATTTTGCTCCAATTGACTTGACATTTTGACACAATATTCTTCAGATATTACGGATTCAATTTCAAAAATAAAAATAAAATGCAAAAAAAAAATTTAAATACCTTACCCCCCCCCTTAATAATGTTCAAAAGGTTTGAGTGCATTTGCTCCATCCATATTTATAAGAAAAGATGTTTACGCTCCATCCCTTACCCCCCCCCTTAATAAATAAAAAAAAATTTGGAAAACACAAATATCAACGTGCAGGCTACTTTCGACTTCCTTGCCAATTCATAATTCGATTACTGACTCTTCCTCTCCTCCCCTTCTCGCTCTTTCTCTTTCTCTCTGGAATCATCGGCGGAAATAATTTATCGCGCCAACGTAATGCATACAAGTATTCACTTCCATGCTGTGTGATTCCAACACACTCAATTTTTTTTTCTAATTTTTAAAAAATCGCGTAAAAACGAAAGAACTTGATGAATTTTTCCAAAAATTGAATCGTCCTATGCGCCGTGAACCCTTTACATGTGTGACAAATTTCAGCTTGATATATCGAGCCGTTCTCAAGTTGTGAGCGATCAACCAATGATATACACACACACATACATCCGGACATTTTTTCTGAATGTGATTTTAAGATGTTTTGGGACATCCTGAACACGTTTTAATGAACATCTCGAAAAAAAATTCACGAAAACAAAGCTTCCTCGATAAGGAAGCAAAGATATATGAAAATTCAATTTCAAAATTGAAAAAACTCCCGACTGAAAAAAATATAATATGAAAAAAATGTTGTAAAACAATAAATTTAATGATTGAAAATTTCAAAAGAATGAAATAAATGAAATAATTCCCAGAATTATGATCGGGCATTTCGGTGAATTCAATATTCTGAATTAGATTAAGGTGATGGAAGACCTATTCGAGTGCGAGAGAGACAACGTCATCGGCGCTCGCTGCGGAGTGAGGGAGACGGATAGAGTTTATGTCTTCGATCATCTTAATTTCCTTAGTGTCCTATATGCAGTCGAGAGACGTCCTCTTCCACATGGTTAAAAGTATCCGAAATCATCTTTCTGACCACTCAATGACATTCGCATCGTCCAATATCTATATTTAATATCATATTTCTGTCCAATCAATGACGTCGCCCGACTTCATAAGGGACACTAAGGAAATTAGTCCAATTCAAAATATTGAAATCACCGAAATGACTGATCATAATTCAAATGCAGCCTTGATACATCAGTCCACCAGCGTTTCCCACTTATCCTTCGGTCCAGTAGTCGCTTCGACGAGGACCTTCCTATAATTGGAACACACAAATATACATATCTCGGAAAGTAAAAATCGATTTGTCTCAAGTTTTATCGGAGGATGATAATAAAACATGACGAAACATGGAGGATAGATGAAAGAAAAGAGCGTGGGGAATGGATGAAAAAAATGGCAGACCATGGAGAATGGATGAAAGAATTGGCATCACTGACAAATGAAAAAAAAAAAAAAAAACAAAGTGGGAAATAGGAATAATAGCGTCGAGGGAAGACGGAAAGCAGAGTAGCCGTAGCAGTATGGGATTGAAAGCTCTGGCTCCGATCGTTACTTGTGCATAGCGACAAATCTACTCATGGCACACTACGCATGCATGAATTTATATTCACTATTATTTTATGTATTTCTTACATTATTTAAAATGTCTTCTTTTTACTGCGATTGTATTTTTTGTTGTTTCCTATTGACATGAATGTTTTTGAGTTTATACTTACCCGCTTACCTGCCGAATAATACAAACATTATGCTGACCGTTGAACTGTCCAAAAAAAAACACACAGGCCAAGGAACCACTCAATAATACATATCCCTCAGTTTATTATGGGATAATAAATATGCGATGTCACGGCGTTGTTACGCGCAGTTAAATATGCACTAATATACACATACACTACTGCACGAAACATACACACTACTCAGCGTGCTACTGAACCGTCAAACAGAGGCGGCCCGCGGAAAGTGGGGGGCCCTCAACAGTGGAAATTTCGGAACCCTCAAATTCAAATGAGAAATAGCATACAGAGAGAAATCCTCGAACAAAAATTAAAAATAGAAGTAGCGAAAAAGTTCTCGAAAAAAACTGCGCCGTTTCGGTCGATTCGCACGAGTCTGCTACGAAATGCGGGCCCCCTGCGACCGCTTAGTCCGCTTATGGTTAGATCCGACCCTGTCGTCAAAACGGACGACTTGACATTAGAATGAAGTAAGGTTATAATCGATAGTTTATATCTTGAGAGTTGCCTAGCCAATCAGCGGGCTCGCTTGATACTTGTTGTGGTCAAATTCGATATGAGAAATTAAAAAATATGAGTGCTTTTTCAACATTTATTATCTTGACGAGTTCCTATCCGATCATAAATATTGTAGTTCCTAAACCATCTCTGCGACCCACACCGCCGAAGAACCAATAACTGTTAGAAAAAAATTAGCCGTTTGGGTCTAAATCCGAGACAAAGGATTACGCTAATTCACGTCGGTACGACGAAACTCATATACTTCCGTTTTTAGCCGGGAGTTAAAATGATGCACCTATGTTATAAAATTACGAAAAAAAAATTCACAAAAATTCATCATATTTTACTTTTTCTTTGAGTTTTTCCATTACAAATTTCTCTTAATTCATGGGGTTCTTCAAGCTTATTGGTACATAATTTATTTGTGTAAGGTAATAATCTATTACGAAAGAGAAGGTATCTTAAATAATTCGCCATGTACATATATATGGGGTATCCCGAATGAAACCGTGGGGTCATTCCCCTCGGATTCGCCGATCGTTGCGCAAATTTTTTTTTGGTTTTTGTCTCAACTCCAAGTAGACCCTTATTTTTTCAGAATTTTTCCACTACTTCTGAGGTTGATGCGAGCGCATCAAAGGTGCATAAATAAAAACAAACCAATAGAAGGACCGTTTTTTTAATTCTGTTTTTTTTTCTAAAAATTTTGTGTGATAAGTAAATACTTGAGTTCTCAATTTGGAAGTGGGCTGAGGCTTGCTTGTATTCAAAAGAATACTTTTTTTCAAATTTCTAGAATCGAAAAAGTTTCAAACTATAAAAATCATCACATGTGTGAAAAAAAATAAAATAAAATATATCTTGAAAAACGTTGATGTTTTGCATATTTCGAATTTCGACTTTGCACTTTGGTGTGCTGGGAGTTGGCCACGTGCTCGCCCTCACGGTATCCGATCATCGCAAAAAACTTTATTGGCTTTGTTTTGACTCCAAAAAGACCCTGATGTTTTTTCAGAATTTTCCAGTTACTCCTAAAAGTGGCGCGCGTGCATCGGGCTTGTGTAAGTAAGAGAAATTTAATAGAAAGAATATAAGCGGAATATCACCATTTCTCAAGACAGGTTTTATTTTTATTTTATTTTATACGTATATAATGATTCTTATAATTCAAAATTTGTTCGAATTTAGAGATTTGAAAAAAATGAATTACTAGTGGATTACGAAATATTCAAAATATCAACATTATTCAAGACGTTTTTTTTTTTTTTTTTTTTTTTTTTTTTTTTTTTTTTTTTTTTTTTTTCATTGATAGTGATTTTTATGATTTAACATTCTTTCAATTCCAGAGATTCGGCAAAAGTAGGCAAAAAAAATTGTAAATACGACGACGCTTCGGCCCACTCTCAAACCAAGAAAAAAGTATTTGTGTATCACACAAAATTTGAAAAAAAAATCAAAATTAAAAAATCGGTCCTTCTGTTGGTTTGCTCTCGTATGCGCAACTCCAATGCGCGTGAATCACCCTTAAAAGTAGCGGAAAAATTGTGAAAAAAATTAGAGTCTACTTAGATTCGAAACAAAGCTAAGAAAAATTCTCGCAACGATAGGCGGATCCGAGAGGAATGACCCCACGGATTTATTTGGAATGCCCCACATATGTGTGAAATCGCCAATTGTCGGACGACTTTGGGATACATCTAGGATCCTTATGAAATTTGCGCTATTTGAAGTGCATGTTAAAGAACGAATTCCCAATTTTTTTCGGGATTTTTTGTCCGTTATTTTAGCATGTGTCAATTGAGTGTTAAGGTAAATGTCCCTATGGCCGACCATGCTCCCTCTACCGACCACTTTTACGTAAAACGTTATTTACGACGCTGCTGGTTAATCGAAACGTTCATTAGTGTCGTGGAAAAATCGACGAAATTCGTGCGGTATAAAAGATTGCAACGTGCAGAATAATTATAATGATTATTGTATACAATTGTTTATGCATTTATTACCGCACGTCACCATCCGAGCGTATTCTTAAGAGCAAGGTTAAGAATTGTCGATCGCCTAAATAGTCCGTAATTTGTTAAAAATGAGTTTATAGCGTATACTCGATTCGAGCGATGAAAAGTTCCTCACAGTTCGATTTATATTCAGAAAAAAAATCAGTCAGGAGCTATGATTTTTTCTTTAATCCAATGGTCGAGGTTGGGCACAGCAGATCGACTGCATGTCCCCATTACCGTACATATCCGTTTATATGACAATAAACTGACGTATGCGCGTCAGTTTATTTGCGGTTATGAAGATGATTACGAAAATCTGTAAAATTATATCATTTTTTAGCACAAGTGTTTAGACTCAGTGTGTTCACAATGCTGTGGACCTTGTGATTGATGTCTGCGTGCATAATTTTACGCAGATTACATTACGAGGAGATGGGTCGAAAAATGATGGTCGGTAATGGGAGCATGCTCGGTCGGAATTGTGCACAGCTGGTCGGTAGAGGGGGCACACACTAGACCGGCTTTATCTAGCAATTATGTCAGTACCGACTCGATGGAATGGATTGATGAGTCTACGATTTTCGGAAAGTTAATGAATAAAGCTATCAACCAGTGTAAAAATCTTCCTCCAATCCACTCTCGTTGCGCTTAAAAACGCCACTCTTCTGTCGGGTCGATCTTATATGGTCGGCCATAGGGACATTTACCTTATCCATTTTTTTACTTTTTTCAAGTATTTTTTTCACATACTTGCGCTGATAAAAAAATGTATAAAAAATCTGTTTTGAATGTGAAATTGTCTCATCTTCTTGGAATAGATATCAGCTTCTCTTTTCAATCCTTGAAAATCTATTAAAATCGAGCTTGAAACTGAAAACATTGTTTTTCGGCCGTTGCCGGAATTTTAAAAATTCTTCCAATACGTTTTTTGAATAGCTAAGTAAAATTCATAAAGCACATGTATTTTTTTAGTTCAGATATTTGTAAGTTTTTTCAAAATTAATTAGAGAACGAAAATTCAATA
This sequence comes from Diplazon laetatorius, assembly GCA_963662125.1. NCBI lineage: Eukaryota > Metazoa > Arthropoda > Insecta > Hymenoptera > Ichneumonidae > Diplazon > Diplazon laetatorius. Next base: position 13,083,659 of record OY759158.1, on the reverse strand, counting down.
CTAAAATTAAATTTCCTAATTATTCTTTAAGCTGCGCAAATTTCATAAAAATCCCATATGTCGATGCCCAAGGTTGTCCGATAATTGGCGTTTTCACTCATATATATATATATATATATATATATATATATATATATATATATATATATATATATATATATATAATATATATATGAGCGATTCCACGTGACTTCAGCCACTCAAAAAAAAATTTTTCCACAAATAATTTTAAAAAAATTGAGCTATTTTTTTGCAATATATTCACCGAGTGCCGATTTTTTTTAAATTTTTTTGACGGTTTTATCGTTAATTAACGTTTTTTTGTATTTTTCCATTCAAATGGCTGTATCTTTGGCAGGATTTGAAGTATTTACATTTGTAAAAAACGAAAATATGCGTCTTTTTAAGGCTTTCCAGAAAAAAATTACTTTAGATTCTATTGAGCAAGTTGCACTCCCGTTTCAGGGAAAAATATGCAAAAATATTTTTTTTCTCAAAAAATGCATTTTTAATTTTTTTTTCAAAATTTCCCCAAATTCTGAATACGAAAAAAGAATTTTTGGTATTTTTTATATCGTGGGACCGGCAATCGGTAATGCGTAATTTTAACGATTTCATTAATAAATTTTGTACAGTTTTATTTCTTCGCTTTACGCAATTCAACAAGCATTAATTATCATTAATTTCTCTTTCAAGGAGGCTTCTGAACTCGCGTAAAGCGACTGGAGCACATGAAAAAAAAAAAAAATCAAACTGAAAAAAATTTATTAATGAAATCGGTAAAATTACGCATTACCGATTGCCGGTCCCACGATATAAAAAATACCAACAATTCTTTTTTCGTATTCAGAATTTGGGGAAATTTAAAAAAAAAAAATTAAAAATGCATTTTTTGAGAAAAAAAATATTTTTGCATATTTTGCCCTGAAACGGGAGTGCAACTTGCTCAATAGAATCTAAAGTAATTTTTTTCTGGAAGGCCTTAAAAAGACGCACATTTTCGTTTTTTACAAATGTAAATACGTCCAATCCTGCCAAAGATACAGCCATTTGAATGGAAAAATACAAAAAAACGTTAATTAACGATAAAACCGTCAAAAAAATTTAAAAAAAATCGGCACTCGGTGAATATATTGCAAAAAAATGGCTCAATTTTTAAAAATTATTTGTGGAAAATTTGTTTTTTGAGTGGCTGAAGTCACGTGGAATCGCTCATATATATATATATTAGGGTGTTTCAACTGAAAAAAAAATTTGATTTTCCGGGGGGCCCAAGCTGAAACAGTAAGCTTAGATTAAAAAAAAATTCTGACAAAAGATGAGAATTTTAGGTTGAGTTTTAGATCCCCCTTAATTGACTTTTGTATTTTTTTTCGTTTTTTTAAATTTAAGACAGATTATTTTCAGCAAACATTTTTTTTGTACCTACAGCTGTCAGGAGATCAACTTATGTCTTAAATAAATTTCTTTTAGAATTTTAACTCTTCAGTTGAATCTAATAGGGTAGTTATACAGGGTGGTAACGTGTGTGCCTCTTTTACGACCAAAATATGCGTTGCAAGAAAAAATGTAATACACAATATATATATATATATATATATATATACATATATATATATATATATATATATTATAACGCTTATTTTGATACATATCACTGAAAGAAAGAATTGGATGGTGGATCCTTGAATTGGGTGTGATACCCAACTTTGTTGGTCGCTGGGGAGCCATCCGAGTAGTTGGCTAATATTACATTTTTGAATGGTCGAGGTAAAGTTAGTTATATCGCTTATTTCATGACGGTCGATGCGGCTATATCTTGGTTGCCTCATTCAACTATATAGTAGAGAATGAGACTATACTATCAGTCGGCGCATCTTGCTGAAAATGTGCGCACGTCATTCAGTTCGCTCGTGTGTATATTTCTTCTAGACGATACATGTTTACGGGTTTTGTAAGTGTTAAGGTTATATGGCACGCTACGTGTAGGGAACAAGATTTTTGAGGTTAACTTTGCTGCGGTGCAAGAAATATAATTTTGAGGTCAGGCCGTCGGTCGGAAACGTTGGTTCGAAGATAACGTGCGTTATTTACGAGAAATCTGAAATAGTATTGGCTAGAATAGCCTCAATACTAGAATAGTTAGGATAATTCCCCGCGTTACATGCACAATCACGCCAGCGTTAATTTATCCACAATACTTGATACTGATTCTGAACGCTGCGTCGAAATGATGGTGAACGCAAGAAGACTAGAGACCAGGGCAGGGGTCGGACACAGGCATATGGACTTCCGGAACAGCGTTTTCAGCGGAAACAAACGGGTTTCATAATGTGGTGGCGCTGTAGTCAGCAGCCTCGTTGTGTTAGTGTACGTTGGTGTACGTCATACACAAGCTGTTTGTCGCACACAACGAAAGCATTCGCTGGAGGCCCGTGACGGATACGTTTGTTATTGTTTGTGTCATTTTTTGTTCGAATTGATGAAGTTGAGTGAAGTGAATGTATATATAAACAATTTCGTATCTCGTAATCGGAGAAGAGTGAGAAATGAAAGTGGTTGAAAATGATATTGCTGAGAAGGAAGCAAAGAGTACGCAAAGCTAAGATGCGAAGTTTGAGGTTATGTTCGTTATTTAGATGTTGAATAATTGGAAGAAATTTGTTTTTTCAAATGTATTTTCCGCCTTTTCATCCAATTGTCTCGACTGTTCATCGACCAAACAAAACCTTGTATATTTTCTTGAAAATAATAATAAATTATTCATTGAAAAGTTTGTATTACATCATTCAACCTGCCTTTACCCACAAGTAAAGGCACAGGTATTTGGCATATGGGAGAAAGAAATTGAAAAATGTTGGAAGTATGAGAAATATGTAATTGATCATACTTGTCACATTTTTCAATCTTCTTTCTTCTATATGTCAATACTTGTAGCTTTTTCCATCAATCGAATCCATCAATACGATTCAAAATTTCGCGGCATTAGGTCGACATGGTCGCCATATTGGATTTTAGTTCCATATTACGGGTTTCATAATGTGAGGGCGCTCAAACGCTGTTCCCCTACTTTGACATGGAAGTGTCCGACCTCTGGACCAGGAGACCGAACTCCACTAGTTCGGGTGAAACCGTACATAGCTGCATTGGTGGCGCTGCGATCGAGGTGGTACCGACCAATGAGGTACTCGCATCGACCCGGCTAGTTCAAGCCACCCGCAAGCCACCCGGGTCTCTACGGTACGTCAAAATAACCCCTAACCGCAATAGTTGTTTCTCCGTTATCCATGAATAATTATGAGGTGCAAAAATGCCCAAACCTTGTTCTATAGTAAATTGCGGAAGCAAGTATCTCGGTTTGAGTCAGAGAAAACTGTTTGAGGTTTCAAAGGTAAGTGCATTTTTCAATCGAAATGAATGAATCATACTTATACAGTCCGACTTCCAAATAACAGACTCGGCTATAACAGACTTTCCCCATTTTCTCACCCGGGCGCTTCCCCCACTCCGACTCGAACTCCGAGCTCAAGAATCTCGTTCGCGCGAGTCTTTTGTTGAGAGAATCGCATGCGGAAAAGAGTGAGAGAGACAGACAGGAGTAGCGAGTGCGGAGCACGCGTTTAGTGGGGGTATGCCATTTCCGAGAAAAACTCTTCCCCCTGGGGGCTTTTGGTCTGTTATTCGGAAGTCGGACTGTATGTACAAAATCACTTTGAAACGTGCTTTTAGTTAGAAAATATTAAATATTTTTTTTTTTTAATTATATTTATTTATAGTCGCTTCAACATCGGAGGTTATTAGCGACAAATTAAGATACAGAAGAACGTTAATATTTTACATAGGTCCCTCAGCGTTAAGCCAACATTTTGGACTGGAGGGAGTACATGATTTCGGTGGTTATCTAAATTGTATCGTAAATTTTGATACTTTTACAGAATTGAAACACTTTTGGTAACTCTTTTTTGTTGTTCAAGCAGTCTTTTAAAGTTTTCGGTAGCCTCAAGCGGGTTCTCAATTCTTCGTGTTTACGACACTCCATCAAAATGTGTTCGATCGTGAGGGTCGAATCACACTCGGAACACATCGGGGTCGGCGAACGTTCGAAGAGATGTCTGTGGGTGATGTTGGAATGTCCAATCCGTAATCTTGTGAGAGCACATTGCTCTTTTCTCGTTTCCATATGCGGTGTATTCTCGAAGATGTTTGTTCTGATATGGTGAAGTTTCGATAGGTCGTCTGCAGTCCAATTTTCATTCCATTTAGCCCGTGAGGATCTGTAGATGGCTTTCTTGAATTCCTGCTTTGAAATTGGGATGGAGTGAGTATCGTTTCGGCCGTGTAATGCGGCTTGTTTTGCGGCTATGGCAGCTTTGTCGTTTCCAGCGATGTTCTGGTGTGCTGGCACCCATATAAGTGAGACATCTATATTATTCCTTTGGCACAATATTAGGGAGTTCTGGACGATTTAGATTGCACTGTTTGCGCACATTCTGTTCCGGAGTGCGTCGAGTGTCGATTTCGAGTCAGTAAATATAGCTGCCGGCGATGTTTTTGTATCAATCAATGTAGATAACGCTTGATCGATAGCGAAAGCTTCACATGATAATATACAAAATTCGTTCGGAAGTTTATAGGATAATTCTCGATCTTCGTAGATAATTGAGCAGCCGCAGTGTTCTTCTATGATTGAACCATCTGTGTAAAATTTAGCATGGTCTCTGTATTTATCTTGTACGATTTTGTTGAATAATTCTTGGAATTTAACGTGGCTTGTGTTCGATTTTCCATCGGATAGATCGGATATATCGAGGTCAATTTTGAAGTCCAGTGGCTCCCACGGTGGGGAAGGGCTCAATTGTCTTGTGTGGAATTCGGGGATTTTAATGTCGTGTGAGTTTGCGAGTTTTCTTGCTCGGACTAGCCAAGGCTGAGGGAGACATGGACGGTCTTCACATTCTTGAAATATAGGGTTAGTAATCGGGGTGTTAAAAGGTGCTACACTAGGAAGGGATAGGTATGAAGCGATGTATGACAGGGTTTGGCCTTCTCTTCTCAACTTTAGTGGTAGCTCTCCCGCCTCCGCAAGTACACTAGGGTTCGGGCTTGAACGGAAAGCGCCGATTGCCAAGCGCAGTGCCGAGGTTTGGATGGGATTTAAAATCTTTAATACGCATTCCTTGGCTGATCCGTAGGTGATTGATCCATAGTCTAATTTGGCTCTTATCGTGGCTTTGTACGTGTTTATTAGCGTGTGACGGTCGGCGCCCCAGTTCTTTGATGCAAGCACCTTCAGAACGTTTAGTCTCTTCATGCACTGTCCTTTTAGCGTCTTGACATGGGCTTTCCATGATAGCGTAGGGTCGAATGTCATACCAAGAATTTTCAGCGCGTGGGATCTTCGGAGTTCGGAGTTTCCCAGAAATAGACGCAATTGTGAAGGAGCAGTTGATCTCGTAAAAACCATGTATTCGGTTTTGGAACGTGAAAACTTGAAGCCGGAAGTGTCAGCCCATTTACTGAGATTATTTAGCGATTCCTGGAGAATTTTTGTTGTTGTGCCGAGCACTTTTCCTGTACAGAAGATCGTAAGGTCATCGGCAAACAGGAGGCCTTGAACGGGTTTGGAAAGCGAGGACATGATATCGTTAATAGAGACCAGGAACAGGGTCACACTGATAACGGATCCTTGTGGTAAGCCGTTATCAGTCTTTACCCTGCTCGAGATGGTATTTCCGATCTTGACTTGAATAAATCTTTCCCTGAGGAAATTTTCGATGAATGAAACAATATGTCCTTGGAATCCTGCGCCTTTGAGAATCTTTGTAACCCTATACTTCCACACCATTTCATATGCTTTTTCGATATCCATAGAAACAGCTATTAGATGGAGATTATTTATAAACGCATTGCATATCTTGGCTTCGAGTTGTACCAGATGGTCAGAAGTAGAACGAAATTGTCTGAAACCAGTTTGATACGGCGAAAACCATTTTGCTTCCTCATAAAGGAAGCTTTGTGATGGTCCGAAATTTTTTTTTCGAGATCTTAATGTCAATAGGTTCAAAATGACCTAAAACATCCAGAAATTACATTTGTAGAAAATGTCCGGATGTATGTGTGTGTGTGTGTGTGTGTGTGTGTGTGTGTATGTATGTGTGTCTGTGTGGATCGACCGTCCAAAATTCAAATGTCTATAACTCGAGAACGGCTTAAGCTACAGCGCTCAGATTTTGCAGGCATGTGGAGTCATACAATCTCTATGTCCTGTAGAATTTTTGCATTAATCGACGCATCCGTTCGAATTTTACAGCGTTTTGAAATTTTCAAAAAATGTCTGTTACCACTGTAGCGTCCGCAAATTTTGAGATATTCGTCTAAATAGTTCTTCAAATATAGAGTTATACCTAAGGATGTATGGTATTGCATTTGAGCCGAATCCGTCGAGAAGTTCTGATTTTATGATATTTTGAATTTTTCAAAAAATGAACTTTGTCGCTTTATTTGTCGTTAACTTCAATCAATCGGATTCAAATTCTCTACAACTATGGAATATCATTAAGCTGTGATACATATTAAATTTGGCGAAGATCGGCCAATCGGATCGCATTTTAGAGCAATTGGAAATTTTGAAGTTCTAACCTTTGCAAATTCAAAAATAATTGACGGACCGTGGTGAAATTTATAGACGTTCATAAGCTAACGTTCACCTCTATTCGTAAGCAAATTTGGTAGACATTGAACGACGCGTTCAAATTTTATAAAACTTTATTTCATATACGGTATAGTGTCAATAAACAGTAGAATGAACGAGCTGCTCTAATTGAACCGGAACTCGCGACGTGGACGCAGTTTTTGTAAATCTGAACACCTTTTCAGTTCCTAAGTTTGAATAACATTTGAATATCGAATACTATGATCGATTAGAAATGAAAAAGCTGCAAGTTGAAACTTGCAATTTGCTTCCTCTGAGTTGTAAGTAGTGAACGAAGATTCTTTTATGAGGAAGCCAAAAGATAAGTGCTCCGTCATAGCTCCCTCATTCTTGCTTCTTCATAAAGGAATCTTCGTTCACTACTTACAACTCAGAGGAAGCAAATTGCAAGTTTCAACTTGCAGCTTTTTTCTGTTCTAGTACCCATTTTAGTCGTCGGTTGACCATCTTCTCCAGAATCTTACATAAATTGCAAGTTAGCGATATGGGACGATAGTTTGTAGCGATCGTCTGATCTTTCCCGGGCTCAGCAATCGGAATCACAGTTGCCAGTTTCCATAAATTAGGAAATGAATCACTTTTCCAGATGACATTATATATGCCCAGAAGATGCTTCACTCCTGTTTCAGGTAAATGTTGGATCATAATACTGGGAATTCCGTTAGGACCTGGGCTCGAGTGTTTACATGACGCTAGAGCTATTTTTAATTCTTCCAGCAAAAAGGGCGAGTTTATCGGATCGTCGGTATCCGCAGTTAGGCTCCGGTGGTGCATGGTGTTTTCATATATGAGTTCCGTACTCGTTTTGTGACGTAAAAAATTTTGTTCGTAATTTTGGTCATTTGAGTTTGCTGCAAAGGTATCCGCCAGGAGGTTTGCCATTTCTTGTGTCTCCGTAATCGGTTCTCCTCGTGTATTTGTTAAAAATGATGTAATAATTGTGAGTAGCTGTAATGATGTAATAATGTAATAATTGTGAGTAGCTTTTCCCTTGTATACTTTTGATAGATTTCCATATTTGGTCACTGGGGGTGCTTCGATTTATGGAGCTGACATAGGACTGCCATGATTCTTTTTTTGCAGTTTTTAATGTTCTTCTCGCTATCGCACGTAGTTTTTTGAATTCAATTTTTGACGTTTCAGTCGGGTGTTTTTTGAACACATAATATGCATGTTTCGATGCTTGGATTACCTCACGGCACTCGTCGTTCCACCACGGGACTCCTGTTTTACGCGACTTTCCAGAGGACTTGGGGATTGACTCGTCAGCGGCCTTTTGTATGTTCGATATTAAGGACTTTATTAATTCGTCAGAGTCAGTGTTGTGCGAGCACTCGGGTATTGTGGTAGTTGAAAACAGATTGTCCAAAATTTCCGAGTATAGATGCCAGTTTGCTTTTTTAAAGTTCCACTTTGTAGGCTGCTCATTAGTGGTAGGTTTATTTGGGTTCGGGTCATTACCGAGTTTGATATGGAGCGGGAAATGGTCACTGTCGAAGAGATTGCTATCTGCCGTCCACTCAACCAAATGCGCAATATTATTTGAGCAAATGCTCAAATCTATAGCACTAAACGTTCCCGCCGAGAGGTTGAAATGCGTAGGTTCATTAGTGTTTAGGAGAACAAGATCCGGATCTTTCAGCCATCGCTCTATGATTTTACCGCGGCTATCATCTTTTTTGGAGCCCCAGTTGATATTGTGACTATTAAAGTCGCCAACTAGTATAAAAGGTTTTGGCAGCTGAAGTATCAAATCCTGGAGTTCGAACAATTTCAATGGGTAAGTATTCGGGATGTATATGCTACAAATCGTTATTTTCATCGGGGTTTTGACGGATACAGCTGTTACTTCCATTGGGGAGTTTATATATATTTCTTCAGCTGGAATATTGTTTCTAACATATATAGCGACCCCTCCACTTGCATGTTGAGTATTACGATTTTTATAATATTCATTTTAGCCTCTTATACGCCCACAGTGATTATTTTTAAAGTTAGTCTCCTGTAGGCAGAGGATTGTAGGGAGACTCCGCTTTTGAAGTAGTTGTAAGAACGGAAGACGTGCGTAAAAACCGTTTACATTCCACTGCACCAAATGCATTTCGGAAGTGAAATGTGTTTAGTTTAATGGTCCATGAGACTAGTACTAGATTGTTCGCTTTCGGATATACATTCGTCGTGATCGGAGGTACTGGGCTCGACCCCGGTTTCGAGTCGTTTGATTAATCGAGTGAATCGGTTTTTCGTTCCTCTATCTTCTAGAAACTTATAGAGTTCGGTTGTAATCGGTCCGAGAGCAGACGTCTTCGTCTCTCTTGTTGTTTCCGTGGTATTCCGTTTTTTTGCTTTCTTACCTGGTTTGATTTGAGTTCCACTGATATTCAACGGCGGGGCGAATTCACTGTTCGGCTGTTGTTTTGATAATTCTAACGGGTCGTGAGAAGGCGAAGCCGGGGGGGAAGCGGGTGGGGGGCGCTTTATACCAGTAGTAGACTTCCTTGTGTGTGAGTCAATTGGCTGGAGTGGGGGAAAGGATTCGGGGGATTGCGATAGTGTTTCCACCTGAACTGTTTCGGTTTGTTTATCTGGAGACGTGTAGTTTTGCGAAGGACAGTTTCTTGCGAGATGGCCGTCCTCTTTGCAGAGGACGCAAGCTACGCTGTCCGGAGAGAGGAAGATCCAGTACGTGGTATCGTCTGCGGTAATTGTTATCGCGTCGGGAATTTTTGAGACGTCGTCTGGGTTCACGTAGGCCTGTCGGCGAAAGCTCATGATGTGAGCAAACCGCGGATCAGAAATATTTATGCCCGTTCGTAGGTTCGTTATTTCTGAGGTTGTTTGTACTTTATGCGATTTCAGAGCGTTTTCGATTGCGCTATTTGGAATGATTGGAGGCACGTTTGATATAATGATTCTTTTGTTTCGTGTAATGAGAGGACGGATGGGAAGTGACGCGCTTTGTACAACTATTTTCTTGTGTACTTCTATGAGCTCATCAGCCACCGTTTTGCTCGACAAGTAGACACATATTCTGTTTTTTGAGATTCGGGACGCAAATCTAATTTCCGAAGGCGAGATTTTTTCTGCGAGGGCCAAAATGTAATCCTTCAACGGTACATTTTCCAAGGTATCAATAAGAATAGCTTGTTCTTTGGTCGGTAGCTGAGACGTTTTTGCTGCATTGGCGTAGTTTGGCGTTTCTTGGGTCGTCATTTCGATTGTCTTGGTATGGAAATTCATTGTACTCAGTGAATTTTCCACGTTGAGGGTTATCGTCCGGTTGCCTTGGGAAGGCAAAGCCCGTGTTGATTACACTGTATCAGAAAACACTGTACACTCGCTGTATACTCGTTCGTACGCGGTATCCGGCGGAGACTCGATATAAACAAACCGGGCATCAGCTCACGTCCGCACTGTACGAGCGTTCGTTCAAGACTCAAAATATTAAATATTGAACCTCCAAGAATTTAAAAAAATGCAATTAATACATATGTACCTCGTTTACATGGACTTCCACTGTACTCTTTATTCTCTCGATATCAAAGAAGAACATTCTTTCAAAATCTCTTATCATACATTTTAATTACAATTTCATATTACTTTCATTTTAATCACAACTTACGGCTTCAACCAATTTGCGTATAAAATGCCAGCGCGTCACACACAAGAGTTATGTTCATCTGCTCAACACGTATGTGTTAAGCGAACTCGAACCTCGCTGGCACCATTGGAGTTTTGTTTGCTTGGCTGATCGTCTGCTTGGCATGGGCGAGCGGACGACGCAGCATCGAAATGAAGTCAGGTTACGAACGATGCGAGTATTACTCAGCCAATCAGTGGGCTTGCTTGAGCCCTGCTCTGGTGAATTGCGATACGGAAAATTCGAAAATGGAGGTGTTTTTTCAACATGTATTATCTTTACGAGTTCACATCCGATAATGAATATTATGGTTTATTAACCATCTGTGGGACCTACAGAACCGATGTGCAAAAATCTGTTAGAAGAAGATTAGCCGTTTGGTCAAACGGTAATGACAACGAAAAACCTTGAGTCACGTCGGCACGAGGGAACACATAACTCCCGTTTTCGGCTGGGAGTTAAAAATGCAAAGATCGACGACATTCGATGAGTTACATAGCTACATGGGCGGTTCCCCGGCGTACACTGATTGAAAAATATCGTACTGGGTAGAGAATAACCCTGCACTGGCACGCGTAAGGAACATGAGTTCTCATCGATTCTGAATCCCAGAAATATATCTTCGTTTTATTTCTTTGTAAGCCAGGTTAAATGTCAACACTTTTTTGCCTTCAGAATCTATTAGGCTGATCATACTTTTATAAAAATAATAATTTAAATTTGAATTATTTCAGAATTGTTTTTGAAAACTCGATACTGTTGACCTTACTGAAAAAATCTAAATTATCAAAAATCGATATTTAAAAAAAATTATTATTATGCGTAGTGTTTCGCCAAAACAGTCTTCGGGTGTTCGGTCTTATATGAAAAGCCCCATATCCAACAGTTACATGCTGGAGCACATACTGTGACGTATTATAGTATTGCCATCGCTGTTTCCCGTGGCAGTAGACGTCTTTCGCTTACGCGAGGGATCCACATAGCCCCCTCTCGCCGCTATGCATCTCGCTCCACAAAGTCCTAAGTCACGACGATGTCCTACATTTATGCCCAGAGAAAAATCGCTTGCTATTACAGAAGAATCATAGCTCGACCGCCCTCGCTTCTTGATATTCCGATGTCGTGTCTCGATATTTGGTCACGCGATCCTTTCTTCCTTTAACTCCTCTCCTGCGCCCTTTCCCCGCCATATCCCTCCTTTCTTATTATTATTTTCCGTCGATAGTTGGCGGTGCAAGCTTTTCGACGTCGCTATTTGCTCGCGAAGCTTTTCGAACCTGTTCAAAGCAGTATTTTCGGGTCGATAAACAGTCCGCATTGATTTATTCGCCAACGTGGACACGTCCCAACTGCGTAGCATTGATTCCGACGTGTATTACCGGGGGTGGCGGGACTTTTCTCAGTCTTACTGTACTAGTAGTGGTATGCATTTTAGTTGTACAACTTTCTTAGAAGTTTTTTACAAAGTCCTTTCATCATATGAATTCCTTCCCGTACACACAATTTCTTTTATGTCACGCTGTCCGTAAGAGTGCGGTTTTACGCTTACTTCGTTCGCTTCAAACCGCATTTACGGACCTTGTGACATAAAAATTTGTACGACACTCGTACGAAAAACGTTTTCTGGACTCGTGTGATTGCAACACTCGCCTTCGGCTCGTTCTGCAAACTCACACTCGTCAGAAATTTTTTTTTCGTACTTGTGTCATAATATACTATTACTAAATTACCTTTAATATCGCAATGACATAGTCAAAGTATCACTGGGCCTACCGTTTTTGTAACGGTAGGTTCCGCACCACCAGGAGCACACGGAAAAAACACATGGACATTTCTCGATTGGTGTCGACGCCGGGATTTGAACCCGGGACCCTCCGGCCGGGAACCGGGCACGAAACCAACTCGGCGACTACGTCTCATTCTCAATCTTACTGTATTATACGCCACGCATGACGTGGTATGTGTTGTCTGGTTTAGAATCTTTCATACTCATTTAAGACGATAGACGACAGTAACTCTTTTTGTCTCGCTTGCTCCGCAGCGAGCGCCGATAGCACTGTCTCTCGCGCACTCGAAGATGTCGTCCATCGCCTTAAACATACTTTCGTACCGGTGAACGCAAAACCCATTGGCATATGTCTAGCCTCGGCTGACGCACTATTTAGGTTTTTCCGATTGACTACCACGAGATCTACGTGCTATTACATAATAATCGATCTGTTATAAGGGGCTCCGACATCTGGACATACCGCTATGTCTTGTATTATAAAGACTGCTATCGCATTTTAATCATACACTCATCTATTGTTAGCACTTTTTCGAACTCCCACCGTGGTCAGGTTCTTTCGCATTATTCGAGGGCTAACGCCAGGCTAAATTTGTAATTCGCGATAATAAAAGATAATAAAAATATTTTTCTTAAATACACATTCTTGGCTGGTAATGAACATAGGAGAAAAGTGCTCATCTTTCGTTGAATGGAGGGAAAAAATATTTAAAAAATGCAACCCCCTGTAACAAACTGATAAATAAAGGTATTTTTGTAATTTTTGAAAAATAAAGTTATTATCGGATCTTTCTGAAATGGTTGCCGCAGTTTGTTGATAGTCGTTTTAAGGTACACCCGTTTGATTGCGGATTATACGCCAGAGATAATCAATTCACGCCTCACTTTGCGCCGTAATAACGATTCGAATTTTGTAATGGGATTACAAAATTCGAATTGTTATTACGGAAATTTTCTCATTGTATGGGAGCGCCCTTATCCGGGCCGGCGTAAAATATCTTTGTCGTCGGCCCGGTTTGCGGTTCCCACTTATTCTGGCAGTCAGTTGGTCCGAAACAAAAATTCCAAGAAGATCCTTGAAGTGTAACGTCTTAAGCTGTTCAGCACGTCGGATTTTTTTTTTTCACAAAATGGTGCTCGATTGACGTTGAAATTCACTTTTAAATCCCAATTAACGACCTTTGTTAATTGATAAAAAAATGAATGAATTAGTTTAAAAAAATCCTACGTGCCGAACTTCATTACCTATCCGTGCATATTGTGTCCAAATTTTAGAGGAATCAGTAAATCCGTTATCTAAAAAAAATTGGGAACCGACTTTGATAAACTTATTTTACGCCGGCCAGAATGACAGCGCTCCTATTCACTATATTTATATAAATTAAAAAAAAAAAATTCGTCAACGTACCTCAATGTATATACTTTCGAATAAAACCAACTTCAATTCAATCAGACCAATAATTTTTGAGATATTAATTCCCAGAATTCACCTATTTTTCCAGCAATCTATACGGATGTATCCCCTCAACTCATAGCAACAAGTTGAAGTATTTTCAGGGTCGAGCTTCGTGGCGCAGTTGAATCGAGTTTTGTGACTTTGCTAAAGTCTTTTCCGAATCGACGGGTTTGCTAATGGAACATACAACTTTCCCAGTGACTATCCACTGGCTGCTTTCAAATGGAACGCTCCATTTGAAAAAACAACCTTCATTTTATGTCACTTTAAACACTTACATTAGCTGCGATAAGCCACTAGTCACTCACTGTCACGTAAACATCGCCATCCTGCGGAAAGCAGTCATAAGGTTGTTCAAGGAATGAAGTGAAATTACTCGTTAGCTATTAGGTTAAAGGCTAATAATAAAGGTTTTTAATCAGAATTCGATATTGTGCCTGAAATTATTTTTCAATATTTTTTCCTGGAAGTTGAGAAAATTTCACATGGTACATGTCAAATTCACGTTGGGTTCTCTGTAAGAACTGCTAGAATCGATGAAAATTCGAAAATTCATTGATAAACCGAATTTTATTTTCTTTATTTAAAATTTATAAATTATTCTTCAATCCTCATGAGCTATCGATCATTTGAGATTTGAATCTTTTACATAAAAGCGCAACGTCTTGACTATTTTTAATATCTTGCAGAGGACAAACGTTATAACGAGGAGTGGCACACAGTACGCTCGCTACGTTTCTGAATGTCGCGGCGGCTATGTGGCGCTAGTGGTCTCGTGGCCGGTGCAGTCAAGGTCCGCGCCGGTTATATTGGTCGCATGTATATTCGACGTGCTTCGTTTTCGGGTTAGGACTCTAGCAGCCACTCGACTAGCAGCGCCACGCTGCGGAACACTTCCGACAGCGAGATTCGGCGTCCAAACTTTCGCATTAGAATAAGCCGATGTGTCACCCCCGGCTAGACCAGGAGACCGAACTCCGATGGTGTCGGTCGAAATTGGATATTCTCTAAAATGTTATAAATAAAAGTATAACACTTTTCTTCTGCAGGATATTGGAAGTTGTCGATCATGATCGAAGTTGTTGTCATGATCGATAGCTCATGATGATTAAAGAAGAATTTATACACTTTAAATGAAGAAAACAAAATTCGGTTCATCATTGAATTTTCGAATTTTGATCGATTCTAGCAGTTTTCACAGAGAACCCAATGTAAATTTGACATGTTTTATGTGAAATTTTCTCAACTTCCTGAAAAAAATATTGTAAAATAAATTGAGACATGCGAAATGCCTGAAAAATAGGTTTTTATAATTAAAGCTTGATTTCAAGAGCTTTTAGTTAGTCCAAACTGAAAATCAATATTTTTTCAATAAGTTGAGATAATTTCACACAGAAATGCACTCTAAGTGTAATTTTTACTTTGCGATAAAATACTTAGAAATCCAATAAAAAAAAAGAAAAACGGAAATGTCACGAAATGCCCATAATTACTACAGCCACAATTATGAAGGAAAAGATCTGAAAAAATGCAGGTACATACAGGTCATCAAGGACTACACCCTAAAGAAAGTTGAAAAGATTCTGAGGGGGGGGGGTCATCCAAACCGATTCCTATATTTGGTAGAATGGTCCATATATGTGTATATTAGGGTGGTCGTTAAAAATTCGATTTTCGATTTTCGTCCCGAAATCGAAAGTTGACCCCATAAAACTAAAGTTCTTGAAATTTGAGCCCCTTATCATGACGCTAAGGGGTGCCTCTAGAATGTTTATTATTATTTTTATCGACTTAAAGAAAAATTTGTTTTTGGTTTTTTTTCCAAGTTGAACAATCTGAAGTTCATCTGGAAGAGAACAAGTTCCCCAAATTACAGCTCCCTATCTCAATATTAAGGCGTGCTCATGATTTTTTTTTCATTTTTTTATTGACTTCGATTTTTTTTTGTTTTTTTTTTAAGTTAAACAATCTGAAGTTGACCTCAAGGAAAGAAAATGCCCAAAATTACAGATCTCTATCTTAATATTTGAGCGTGCCCGTGAATTTTTGGGTTTATTCGATTATTCAATTAAAATTTTTTTTTCTTTTAAATAATACGATTTCTCGGTAGTGGATGATTGAAAAGACGTAAAAAAGGTAGTTTTCACGAAAATGACTTTTATTTGAAAATGAATTCGAATTTTTACACAAATTCTTATTTGCGTAAAATTCTTGTTAAAAGCATGTCATGCGTTATTTCATAAGAATATATATTTTTCCTACGTTTGAACCTGGCGCCGGTCGCCATATTGTTTTTGGTTACATCGAGATATCCGTCCCAAAAAAGGGGTGTTACGACGCTACCGCTAAGAAAACCAAAACGTGTTTCTTTTTCTCTTCATAAATGTAATCCAATAAAATCGTTTCAATCCGAGACATCGAGTACATTATTTCCAAAACTACAACAAGTTATGGGCCCAGACTACGCCTTGGGAAATAAAGGTGTTTTCGGAAAAAGTTTTTTTCTCATGAAAAACAGTGCTGTCGTGTGGACTCTATTTTGAGGTTAGGCCGCCCTCGTGCAAAAGTGCAAAGACTCACGATGGAATCCGAAACGACACGGATCACAAAATTGAAGAGTGCGGAGAACCGGGCACAGTGGAAATTTCAGTTTTCAGTGTTATTGAGAGAAAAAGATGCCCTCGAAGTGACGAACGGAAATGTTGAAAAACCCACGCTGTCGACCGTACCGACGGCAGAGGAGAGGAAAAATCTCAGTGAATGGCTGAAAGCGGATAATATTGCTCAGAGGTTCATTGCTACGAGTATCGCTGATTCTCAGCTTGTGCATATCATGAACTGTGACTGTGCTAAGGACATGTGGGGAGCGTTACATAACCTCTACGAACAAAAGTCTGAAACGAGTGTTCACATGATTCAGCAGCGGTGGTACCAGATGTCGAAAGAACCGAAGGATACCATGGCATCTCACATCGCAAAATTGAAGAATCTTGCGTGTCGCTTGCAAGCATTAGGTGAGCCTATCGCAAATTCGATGATTGTGACCAAAATTCTCATGACGCTGCCTGCTACGTACAACCATTTCGTTACTGCGTGAGAATCGACTCCGCAAGCTCAGCGAACACTCGAAAACCTAGTCGAGAGACTTCTCGCTGAGGAGACGAGGCATTCGAATCATGTTCAAGACTCGAATGAGGCTTTCGCAGCCATAAAGTTGTCGAAAGAAGGGTACGAAGGGGAAAACATCGTGGTTCCAGTTCTTCGTGGGAAGCAAACGCAACGGAGAAAGGCAGCTCAGGTGACGTGTGCCATAGATGTAAGAAGCCTGGACACTGGGCACGTGGATGTCGAGCACCGAGAGACCACGATCAGAGCAGCGGTAAGAAACCGAGGGGACAAGCCCTGGTTGCGCAAGCCTCGCTGTGTTTGGAACAGTCTGTACGCAACGCACAAATTTGGTATGTAGATTCTGGTGCTACGGATCACATGTCGAACCAAAAAGAATGGTTCATAAATTTAGAGGTCTTTAAAAAGCCTCACCCTGTCCATGTAGGAAAGAAAGGAGAGTCGGTCGAAGCCTTGGGCAGCGGCGACATAAATATTTTAGCCTACGATGGGAGTCGATGGGTAGAAAAACATCTGTCTCGAGTTTTATTCGTACCTAACCTTCGGTGCAACTTTTTCTCAGCTGGTTCAGCTTTAGATAAAGGACTCGGTCAGGTATCAACTGCGAGAGGCTGTCGTTTCGAAAAAGATGGCATTACGGTTGCAGTGGGAGTTCGCAAACACAAATTGTGCGAAATGCTGTTCCGCACACTGTCTCCGGAGGGTAGGCAACTCGAAGAAAATCTTGCCACCGACTGCAGTCTCCGATCATGGCACGAGAAGCTCGGACATCAGAATATACGCCACGTAAAGCAATACCTGAAGACGAATGGAATTAAGGTAGTTGAAAACGAGAATTTTTTCTGCGAAGGATGTGTTTTGGGTAAGTCGCACCGATTGCCTTTTCCAAAACGTAAAGAAGAGGATTACAAATCACAGGTTCCGGGGGAGCTTGTGCATGCCGATTTATGTGGTCCTTTTCAAGAAAACTCGATAAATGGCTCGCGGTATTTTCTGTTATTCAAGGATGATTTTTCTCGCTACAGGACTATTTATTATCTTAAACACGAGAACGAGACTGCAGAGCGAATCGAAGATTTCATCATCAAAGCAAAAAATCACGTTGGAGTGGATGTAAGGACTCTACGTACAGATAGCGGTTTGGAGTTTGTAAACTCAGAAGTCAAGGAGATACTGAGAAAAAAAGGAATTCAGCATCAGAAGACCGTCGCGTTTACTCCTGAACAGAATGGTTCTGCCGAGCGGGAGAATCGCACGATCGTCGAGTCCATGAGAGCTATGATCCACGCCAAGAAATTACCATTGAAGCTATGGGCTGAAGCTGTCAATACGGCGACTTATGTGCTTAATCGCACAGGTACGAGTCCTCAAAAACGAAAAACTCCATTCGAGTTGTGGTTTGGGCGAGCCGCGAAGCTGGGAAAACTGGTTACGTTCGGGGCGACTGCCTATGCGCATGTGCCTAAAGAGAAGAGAAAGAAGCTGGACTCAAAAGCTGTCAGAGGATACTTCGTGGGGTACAACGAGGACGTTAAAGGATTCAGGATTTGGTTTCCTGAAACCGACCGAGTAGACACGAAGCGAGATGTCGTTTTCGATGAAGACGATCCCCTCACAGTTTCTCCAACGGAAACCGCACGAGATGATCCATCGCAGATTTTCGATTTCGAGGAAGAATTGGAGGCCGAGCCCCCAAATCATAATCCACAGGATCAAGAAATACATGACGTACCGACTGAGGACGATGAATCGGATGGAGAAAGCGTTTTTGATTCGGCGGACGAATCGGTTGAACCCGATCTTCACGAAGAAGAACCTGAACAATAGCCCGCTGTCGAACCTCGGGAGACAAGGTGTTTACGAGACAGGAGTACCATCAGAAGACCGAGCAGGTACGAGGATGGAATCGATCCCGATTCTGTTTTTCTAGCGGAAATCGAAGAACCGCAGAATTATCAAGAGGCAATTACGAGTCCGCGCGCAATCCAATGGAAGCACGCAATGGACGAAGAAATCGAGTCGTTGAACAAAAACAATACATAAAGTATCGTAAGCTGTCGAGAAGGAAGGAAGCCAATTTAGAACCGCTGGGTGTACAAACTGAAAAGAAAAGCAGACGGTCACATCGAGAAATTCAAAGCCAGGCTCGTAGCGAAAGGCTACTCGCAGAAACAAGGCATTGATTATTACGAGACGTTCAGTCCGGTCGTGAAATTTGACTCTCTGCGCATGATCTTGGCATTTGCAGCATCGAAGAATATGTTTTTGCAACAGTTCGATATAAAAACTGCTTCTCTCAACGGAAAACTGCAAGAAATCATATTCATGGAGCAACCAGAGGGTTACCAAAAGGGAACGAGCGACGTATGCAAGCTGGAGAGAAGCTTGTACGGCCTGAAGCAGGCCTCGAGGTGTTGGCACGAGCGTTTCACCGGTTTCCTCAAGAAGTTTGACCTGAAGTCGACACAGTCGGACCCGTGCGTGTTTATCAACAGTCAACCGGGAAATATGTTGATACTCGCGATCTACATCGATGATGGACTTATAGCTGCGACGAACCGTGCAACCGCAGAGTCATTGCTGTCGAAATTAAAAAAGGAATTTGAAGTAACCACCGGAGACCTGAGTTTGTTTCTAGGTTTTCAGATAGAACGGAACATTGAAGGTTCCATTTTTCTGCACCAATCCGGGTACGCCAAAAGAGTGTTAGAGCGTTTCAACGTGGTCGATGCGAACCCAGTGGCCGTGCCCATGGATAAGCATCAGGAGCTGAGCGTGCTGGTGCATGGAAAGCAACATTCCGACAGAACACGAGCGCCATACCGAGAAGCTGTCGGCTCGTTAATGTATCTGGCAATAGGCACACGACCAGATATCGCTTTCGCGTTAAGTACCTTTAGTCAATATCTCGAATCTCCCGATAAAATACATTGGAATGCTGTCAAAAGAATTATCAAATACTTAAAAGGAACTGTAGACTATGGTTTAGTTTTTGAAGCCGACGCAAACTTGAATCTATTAGCTTTCAGTGATGCCGATTACGCAGGCGATGTCGAAACCCGAAGGTCAACTTCCGGTTACGTTTTCAAACTAAATAATAGTACCATTTCTTGGTGTTCACAGAAACAAAAGGTAGTAGCTCTGTCTACTACGGAATCCGAATTTATCGCCGCGGCACAAGCAATAAAAGAATTAATCTGGTTAAGCCGTTTAATGTACGAAATTACGAAGGACGATGTAGCGAAACCAAAACTGTTGCTCGAAAACCAGAGTGCTATCAGACTTCTTAAGAATGCCGAGTTCCATAAGCGGACAAAGCATATTGACGTACGATATCATTTTGCTCGTGAGAAAATACAAGAAGGGTTATTTGATCTCGAGTACGTTCCTACGAAAAAACAACAGGCCGATATATTCACAAAACCGTTGCTGAGAGAACAATTTTGTTACATACGCGAATTATTAAATATTAAGCCGAATCTAAGTCAAATGTAAACCAAATATCTAAGGAAAAAAAAGGAGCCTATGAAAAGTGGGAGTGTTAAAAGCATGTCATGCGTTATTTCATAAGAATATATATTTTTGCTACGTTCGAACCTGGCGCCGGTCGCCATATTGTTTTTGGTTACATCGAGATATCCGTCCCAGAAAAGGGGTGTTACGACGCTACCGCTAAGAAAACCAAAACGTGTTTCTTTTTCTCTTCATAAATGTAATCCAATAAAATCGCTTCAATCCGAGACATCGAGTGCATTATTTCCAAAACTACAACAATTCTCATTTGCGTAAAAATTCGAATTCATTTTCGAATAAAAGCTTTTTTCATAAAAACTGTTTTTATGTCACGCTGTCCGTAAAAGTGCGGTTTTACGCTCACTTCGTTCGCTTCAAACCGCATTTACGGACCTTGTGACATGAAAATTCGTACGTCACTCGTACGAAAAACGTTTTCTGGACTCGCGTGATTGCAATACTCGCCTTCGGCTCGTTCTGCAAACTGACACTCGTCAGAAATTTTTTTTTCGTACTAGTGTCATAATATACTTTATGACACGCCGTGCGTAAAATGCGGTTTTACCCACGCTTCGCGTGGGCAAATCCCCAGTCCAGTCTAATATATATATATATATATATGTATATGTATGTGTATATATATATATATATATATATATATATATATATATATATATATATATATACATAAACATATATATATATATATATTAGACTGGTTCTTAGCAAGGGTCATTTTTGAATAAAAATAGAAATGTCCCCCACATAGTTTCCAAATAATAAAAAAAAATATTCGCGAAGGCCCTCCTTCTTATCTTAATATTAACCTAAGTAATTTCAAATTTTTTGTCATTTAATAACATGCAATGCTTATCGGGTTAATTTCTTATAGCTAAAATATCAACAGAAGACAAATTTGCCCAATATGCTTTCTTTATCAAAAAGATGCGTACTTTTAAAAAAAATTTGAACATCACCAAAAACAAAATAGCTGAACTTATATGGTGGCTTGAAAATTGGAAATCATTTAAATCACGATAGAAATTGCGTTTTTACTTTGCTGGGGTCATCGGATAAGATTTTGGGACTCAAAATATGACAGACACTTAAGTGCAACTCATAGGACGGAGTAACAAACGAAAAAAAAAATTTACTCCAACAATTTTTATCCACGGTCCTTTGTGTTTAGTCCTTGTGATAAAAATGGTTGGAGTAAATTTTTTTTTTGGTTTGTTACTTCGTCGTATGAGTTGCACTTGAGTGTCTGTCATATTTTGAGACCCAAATTCCCATCCGATGACCCCAGCAAAGTGAAAACGCAATTTTTATCGTAATTTGAATGATTTCCAATTTTCAAGCCGCCATGTTAGTTCAGCCATTTTGTTTTTGGTGATGAACAATTTTCTTTTTAAGTGCGCATCATTTTTATAAAGAAAGCATATTGGGTAAATTTGTCTTCTGTTGATATCTTAGCTATAATAAATTAATCCGATAAGCATCGCATGTTATTAAATGACGAAAAATATAAAATTACTTTGGCTTGGGTTAATATTGAGATAGGGGAGAGGCCCTTCGCGAATATTTATTTTTATTATTTGGAAACTATGTGGGGAACGTTTCTATTTTTATTCAAAAATGACCCTTGCTAAGAACCAGTCTAATTATTATATATTGTAACGGTCGTGACCCCCTCCAGTGGATCGTGCGACCGAAAATGGGCCAATCGATATGCCGGTCGATAGACGCGTGATTCTCGGCGTCACGGGAGACGGGCCTCGATTCCCCCCAGTTGCCCAAAAGGTGTCGTATCAAGTACACGTATGTTAATTGCGACGCATGGTAATTGCGAAGAAATAATCGCCGAAGTGATATTTCGCCCTCATTGAGATGGGGGACAATCGTTATAACGCGTGGTCATTGGTGGCTGGGCAACGTGTACGTCCCAATTGTTACACAAAAGATAAATAATAAAATGCGCAATGAAGGTAGTGAAATTGAATAATAATAAAATAACGAAATAATGGCTAATGAAACGGTTAATGAGATAAAACATAAAATGCACAATGAAACGAAGTGAAATTGAATAATAATAAAATAAAGAAATAATGGCTAATGAAACGGTTGATGAGATAAAAGATAAAATGCACAATGAAACGAAGTAAAATGGAGTAATAATAAAATAACGAAATAATGGCTAATGAAACGGTTAATGAGATAAAAGATAAAATGCACAGTGAAACGAAGTGAAATTGAATAATAATAAAATAACGATGTAATGATGATGGAATGAATATGTGACAATGAAATGAAGTGAAGTTGAATAATAATGAACTGATGATGTAATACCGATGAAATGAAATGATGATTTACAAAAAACCTGTAATTTAATATTGGATTGTTGTGTGGAATCGATAGGCGATGACAAAGGATAATGAGATGAGCTTCGAGAAATTGTATGATTGAAATAATGAATGTGTGTGAGTAATGGGCGTGTGAGTGCGTGTATGAAATTGAAGAAATCAATAATTAAATAAATATTAAATAAAAAAAAATCAAATGGAAAATGATGTTCAAATATATTACAACCCGTAACCGACTCTACTCTGGCCGATCCCAACAAAATAAAACAAAAAATAAAATATACATCACGGATTATCGAATACAGAAAATCCGTTACAATATATATATATATATATATATATATATATATATATATATATATATTGAGACAAAACGTTTTTTACGGTCGCGGTTCTCAACCAATTTTCCCGCGAAACGCGTTCTACACCTGGCGCGGCCCGGGTCGGTGGCTGCCAGGGCTCTAGTGACGTGTATATGACAAATATATTAAGTATTTATTTTAATTTTGTTGGGCGCCAGCTAGTCTCTCTAGCAATATTTGAATAATTGAATTAAATCACGAGCAAAAGACAAAAGACTCGGGAGGCTCGATTGGGTGACCCTTGCAATACAAGCGAGCGAAGATATATAGACAGCAAAGCAGATCGACACAAAACGAAGTCAAAAGTACTTACAGTTTTGACCAGTTTATTTCGGTAGTCGATATAATTTGTTTTACAATCCGTCACGATTCGATTTCTGTATTCGTATTCGACAATCCACGTTCGATACAACTCCTTGACAATCCGTTCGATATAAATCCTTGACAAATTTCTTCCGTAGTATAATCTCTTAATTAACAGTACAGTTCGATCGATTGGGTACGATTATGATCCTCTAGAAATCTTAACAAAATTACTATACACGTTGAGGATCAGACGATAAGTATATATTGCCTAATAAATTACGATCACTCATTATGAGTGCCGGACGTTAAGTGACGCGCTCTCGTCGATCCGCGGGGCCCTTCGCATGACGCGTTGGGTGGGGAGCGGCCGAAATTTCGGCGCTTGCGCACGCACGGATTGTAGTTCGATCATCGGTCGATAAGTAAATCGACAGAAGGCAACGGCAAAATCTCTATGTCAAAACTGTCCTGTCACAATATATATATATATATATATATATATATATATATATATATATATATTCTCCATTACCGCCATTGGACTCGCGTATCGAGACATAGTTAAAAAGGGTTTGCTCGGATACAGGTACTCCATTGGTTATAGTCGTTATTATGTCTTCATTATGACCATTGAAAATTGTTCAACTGGATTTCTGTGAATCAGTCCATTTTCCATTGCCATTAAAGTCTGTCATAAAAGTAGGGTTTTTGAGTCATTAAAATAAATGCAGGACGTCTTCAACAATTCCAATCGATTATGAATAAAAAACAGAAACGTCAGAGTAACTGATTACGAATAGTAAACGTTGTACCCGCACATCTTAGAAATTTGCCGAATTGTCCGTGTATCGGTTTACGACAGTGCCAATCAGCATAGGAAAATTATTTTCGTTTAAATGGATATAACGCGCTGGTAATATAATGTTCCTTCGGTGGTTGAGGTAACAGGGCATTACAGCACGAACAGACCTAATTGTGACCTGTGAGGTAGGTCCGTCGATAATGGCCAACGTTAATAACAACATCCGATAACGGGAGGAACCGTCTGTATTACAACTTATTGTGCCAAACATTCGCAATGTACAGTGAGAGCTCCAAAAGTTTTTTTCGGACTGGGTTCGTTGAATTTCGAATTTCTGTCGTTGACTAAGCACTCAGTCCATAAACCATTGTACTAGGGCCCCGACATAGAATGGGGCGAGCTCTGTCTTGTTCCCAGTCTGGATTCCGACGTGGTCCGTCAGGTGCCGCACGAGTCGGTCAGCTGTAGTCGTGGTTTGCACGCCCTACACTGGTACCATCCCGTACGCTTCTCCACGGTATCACCAACAGCCGAGCGCCAGAGGCCAGGTCCGGGGCCCTGATCACAGTCGCGCCAAAGGCCCGCGAGGTGTCCGCACCTGACGGGCGGTGTTACGAGCGCACGCTCGTCACGCATTCGCCACCTATCGCGCGATATTCGAATCTCTAGATCGAGCCATGAGAGCATGAGTAATCGAATTTCTTGACACGAACTAGCCCACGCTTTAGCGAAATTGATTGATAAATAAATAGATGTATATTTAACATGCATGATTATTATAAGTATTGTAATTCTGTTCTACCTCGGGTTTTTGAATCCTGGTTTCCCCAAGGGCATGGGCAAATGCCAGAACAGTAAAAGAACACAAGGAAAAAAAAACAGAGAGAGGTCCAGGATAATTTATAAGTCCCTCCTCGACAACATGTTGTACAGATCTCAAGAAAATCTTCTTGGAAATTCAAAAGACTGTATTTCCAAGAACTTAGCAATAAGACACACGTGTAGAAAGTAGCTAAATAAAATGTAAGTGTCTTGACAACGACGTGACTCGAGCGAAAAAGCAAAGATTGAAACATACTTGCAATATGAAACCCGTAAAGAAAAGCCTTTTACAATTTTTCTTAACAAAGAGTTTCCGCTCTTTAGAAAATTTCACGTGCCTAATACTTGAACGACCACTCGCCATGCGTATCTGGTCACCAAATGTTTTATTACCACCCGCGACCAGGGATGGGCATAATGTATTTAAAAAAAAATTAAATACAAAATTCTTTTTCACTCAGTATTTATTTTCGATTTAAATAACGAATGAATTTTCACTCATTATTTTGTCGAGTCTAAATACTGAGTGAAAAACCACTCGTTATTTAAATCGAAAATAAATACCGAGTGAAAAAAAAATTTGTATTTATTTCGAAAATAAATACTAAGTGAAAAAGAATTTTGTATTTATTCTGGAAATAAATACTGAATGAAAAAAAAATTTGTATCTATTTCGGAAATAAATACAGAGTGAAAAAGAATTTTGTATTTATTCTGGAAATAAATACTGAATGAAAAAAAAATTGTATTTATTTCGGAAATAAATACAGAGTGAAAAAGAATTTTGTATTTAAAACGGAAATAAATACAGAGTGAAAAAGAATTTTGTATTTAAAACGGAAATAAATACAGAGTGAAAAAGAATTTTGTATTTAAATCGGAAATAAATACAAGATACATAACCACTCGGCCGGTGCTTTGTTTACAAATGGTTCGCCACTCGAACCTGTCCGGCAAACGAGTGGAAAACCACTCGGATGTGAGTATTTAAGATACTTTTCCATTTTTAATTCTTTCGAAAATGAATTAATGCCCACTCGAAGTGGGAATCCCGTCGATTATTGCAACAAAAATTTATTTATAAAAATATATATATATATTTTTTTTTTTTTTTTTTTTTTCATGGACACATGGAAATTATTATTTATATTCTATAAATATGAAATATAAATACAGAAATAGAATATAAATAATAATTTCCATGTGTCCATGAAAAAAAAAAAAAAAAAAAAAAAAAAAAAATATATATATATATATATATATATATATTTTTATAAATAAATTTTTGTTGCAATAATCGACGGGATTCCCACTTCGAGTGGGCATTAATTCATTTTCGAAAGAATTTAAAATGGAAAAGTATCTTAAATACTCACATCCGAGTGGTTTTCCACTCGTTTGCCGGACAGGTTCGAGTGGCGAACCATTTGTAAACAAAGCACCGGCCGAGTGATTATGTATCTTGTATTTATTTCCGATTTAAATACAAAATTCTTTTTCACTCTGTATTTATTTCCGAAATAAATACAATTTTTTTTTTCATTCAGTATTTATTTCCAGAATAAATACAAAATTCTTTTTCACTCTGTATTTATTTCCGAAATAGATACAAAATTGTTTTTCATTCAGTATTTATTTCCAGAATAAATACAAAATTCTTTTTCACTCAGTATTTATTTTCGAAATAAATACAATTTTTTTTTTCACTCGGTATTTATTTTCGATTTAAATAACGAGTGGTTTTTCACTCAGTATTTAGACTCGACAAAATAATGAGTGAAAATTCATTCGTTATTTAAATCGAAAATAAATACTGAGTGAAAAAGCATTTTGTATTTAAACCTGTATTTAAATACTTTTTCCACTCAAATGCGCCCATCCCTGCCCGCGACTTAACGCGAGTCGCGAAGCTGAAAAAAAGGGCCTTCTGCTTAACATCGAGAGTGACGGGCCAGACGCCCGCCACCGAACGCTCTTACGACCCCGACCGCGGGGCCTTACCACCCCTGCCCTTGCCTTCGAATAGTACCCTGTACACTTTTTCCTGGGTTTTCATCCCCACTTTTTAAACTCTAACCAATCAGAAAATTGCTTCTTCGTAGAGAGAAAACCTTGAGCATCCTCGAGTCGCGTCGTCGGATAGGCAGTCTCTTCGAGATTTCCAAGGAAGTAACAACAGGCGAAGAACTCGGCGTTTTCTTCGCTATCGGTTTTGTTACTTTCTTTTACTTTTTTTTGTATAGACATTGTATACAGAGAGTTTTTATAATTTTATAAGTTTAAAATAACGTAAATATAAATGAAAGACATTATGTGTATAAATTGAATAGTCTGTATTAAATAAATCAGTGAGTTAATATTTAAAATTAAAGATTAAATTCATTTTTAAACATTCCCGCGCTCAGTCCGAATTTCTATTCGCTAGGCAGCGAACGAAAACGGACCAGTCAGCATCGAAATAACGACCAGCTCAGGCTGGCTCGTAACAGCGGCTCGCTTTCGGGCTAGCGGACCCGAAAGTTTGCCGCCGTGTCCAGTGCCGCCAGCTCACGCGGTCCCAAGCGCTCCCAAGACTGAGCCCCTGTCGACTTGTCTCAAGTCCCTTGTGCGGTAGCCCGCCAGATGTCGCGACAGACGCCCCAGCTGTAGTCGTGGTTTCGCACGTCCCATACGCTGTGCCGCCCGCGCATACACCCGCGTATGCCACGACCCGCCAAGCTGAGCCCTCGTAGACATGCTCTGCAGTCTTTCGGTTTTTAGCCAGGCAATGCAATGTATCCCGTTGGTCCTACTGTTTTACGTGGGATCCAAACCACGGTGTTTACACAATTGGAAGCACTATGCACTTTCCCAGCACCACGCTCCGAAAACGAACCCCGGGTTCTCGAAAGAACCGGTCCTCGCTCTGGAACCCGCCGAAAAATTTCATGGTACTGACCGGGAATCGAACCCGGGTCCGCGGCGTGTCAGCCCTGTTGCTGATCCACCGGACCATTGCTCCGCACGACTGGGTTCGTTACTACTAATATTGTTTTTCCATTTTTTTCTACAATTAATTCACAGGGAATATCATTCAAGTGTCCGTCTCTGATTTGATTCGCATTGAAATATATTCCAGAGCATTAAAATTAGATATTTCAGTGAAATTGATGATTTAAAAATCGGGCAATTTTTTTGAGGTCGAAATTATATTACACGATCGAAGTAGATTTTTTTTATATTAACCCTTCGAGGGGGGATTGACTACCTCTTTTGGCTTCAAATCACCAGTGTTACTAACTAATCCACCTCCGATAAGATTCGTTTGGGAATATGTTGTGGAACGCCAAAAAATCGTCGCGCTTTTTATACAAGCCCAAATTAATATGTAGGGGATGAAACAGTCTTTCCAAGCTTGAGAGCAATTACTTGACGAATGGGATTTTTGGTGACATTATATAGTTAACCGAAAAGTGGTGGCAACTTAGTTTGGCTCGACATTATGTTGTGAAATTGTAGGAAAATGCTTATTAAAATTGCCTACCCTTTGAACGATGGTTAACTACTCCGTTCGAAATACATAAGAATATCAACATTTTATTTTCGAATTATTAGTTCAATTAAATGGTATAAAACATACCAGACATTATATCTGCTTACTTTCCATTTTATTGTTAGATTCACAAGGGGTAAACTACTTTGTACTTATATCTTCGAACTTTTGTCATCGCAGTGAAAAATTATCCACAGGGCAGGATATACTGAGAGAATAGAAAGTATCGCATTCTGACGACATGTGACCCCCATATTTAAATTCCAAGGAGCAAACCACAATCAAAGCACGTTTCCCATGTTTCAAAGCACCTAGAAAAGATCCACGCTTTCTTTCGAACATGGCGAAATTCATATTAAGAAGGTGAAACCACCCTTCGAAGTTTGGGGAAGATTTCCAGAAAAATTGAGCTTTCAAATAAAATTAGTTTTTAAAAAACGGTTTTTTGGGGCCCGGAGGTGCTCCTGCCAAGTCGAGTGAGAAGAAAGGCGCTACAGTACCTGTTCTCGAAGGAATTCGCCGAATTTTCAGGGTCGGAAGCATCGCCGTAAAAAAGTACCTTAACACGCGGGCGCGTAACGCACACACACATCTATAAGTAGTTAAATCCCAACAAAGAACCCAATAGGTAAAAAAATGGAGACAAGCCATTTACACGAGCGCGCTCCAACCCATGCAAAAAGGTGCGAGATTAATTGGAAAAATAGAGCGCATGTATTTAGAACAAGTAAATTTTGATATAAAAAAGAATTATTTAATGTAAATTATTGGTATTTAAAAAAATGTATTGTACAAAATAGAAATTTTTATTACAAATTTGAATTGAAGTAAAAAATCACAGCAGTAGGTACTTGGGAGGAGTTTTTTGCAAAGTCAAGGCAGAAATGTCATTTTTAAACAGTAATGTAAATGTAAAACTATTAAAATGTAATGTAACTATATAGTTCGTATAGTTTTACGAAATACAATAGGACGTTCTATCATTGAATAGTGTCGGTAAGATATTCACTCGCCAAGTACTGCTGTGATTTTGTTTAGAACAGCCTGCCCTTGCGACAGCTTGGGCCGTCATCGGTAGCGATCACGTGACGCTCGCATTATCTCGTGCGCAGGGGGGTGACACTCTGAAAAAAAAGGGGGTCCCAAATTGACACCGCGGCGTACGTGGCGCTGGTAGTACTGTGCCCGATATGAGCTATAGCAGCTATGCCAGCTATAGCGGCTATGTAAGCGGTGTGGGGGCTGTGTGAGCTATAGCGACCACAGTCGCTTGTTTCGAAATATATGATTGTTGAATGAATCGATATGTATTTACGGGAAATAGGAATCAGGATATACACACAAAATATTAACGATAAATAAAATGAGACGATAGAAATGTATAAGAATTTTTTGGTTTTTATTCATTTTTCGGTAATGCTAGGTGGCACGAAACTTCGAATATTTTTTTTTGAGCTGATTAATTTTTTCAGCATTAGCGTTTAAGCGCGTGCAGTATTGTTGCATCCTCATGCGTACGAAGTATTGTGTCAATTGAAGAATAATATTATGATGTCGTGGACGAATTAAAAGTTCTTTTCGCGAAAGGATGAGCCAACTCGGCTACGAAGCGCGGTTTTAGGGAGGAAAGACGCGGTAGACACAATAAACACAACTTGAAGATTTATTCAAACAACACGGATATTTACAGTAGAATACGGATCGGGGTTCGGTGGGTGACTGACTCGCCTGCGTCACAGTAGGTCTTATAAATACAGGCCAGGACGATGAGAGTGGGGAGGTGATTCTGGAAGGTTTCGGGAAACGCAGATATTTGGGTGGTGGGCGAAGGATCGGTGAAAGTCGGGAAATTAGGAATGCGAGGAAAAAGGTTGGCGTTAGGACTTCGACATTGGAGCGACAGTTGTATATCTCCGAGGATCCGTCGAAGGACTCGAAGAGTCATAAATGAAAGGATAGGACAATTGGATTGTCGTATGAAAGAGGTCTGTTAATGGGATAATCCCTACGATGGCCGGTAATAAACTTAGCGGGAAGGGTGTTTGGAAATCGCCTAACGAGGAGCGGGCGAAGGAGACATAATTTAGAGCGGGAGTGTAGGCAGAGGTAATAGAAAAAGGTTGGCGTTGGGTAAAGGACAGGAGGACCATAAACGAGGATACGGATGCAGGCGGCTGCCGACAGGTAGACGCCTGGGGAAAGTTAGAATCGGGATGGGTTCCGAGGAGCACGAAAAAATGGGAGAAATAGTATCGGTCTATGTGACACCTCCCCCCTTATTTAAGAAAATCCATAAGAACAAAAAGTGGATTTTCTACGGCATAGGGAGGTTGAGTATTAAGTCTAGTGGTGTCTACAGGTAAATCTTCGCTGCAGGTCTTGTTTATATTAGCTAAAATTATTAATTCTATTCAGGACTATTGTACAGATGAGTTATAATACCAGAAGGGTAGGCGAGTATTGTCATAATATTTTTTTTTTGTGATTACAAAATTGTGTTTCGAAAATTAACATTTAAGTTGGAACGTCAATCCGCATGAATTTTATTAGATTTTATTAAGATTGACTTGAGTAAAGGAGTAAATCGCGTAACGTGAGATTTTCGGTCAAGGTGAATATAAAATGCAATACTCTTTTGTTTTATTGATCAGCGTGTTACTCGTCCCGTGTGGAAATTGCGCCCAGGAATCTACCAGGCCCTGACTAGTTTCCCTGGGTTCTGGCCAGCATTCTGCATGGTAAGCTAGATAGCCCCCGACGCCATGTGTAATTTCTGGCTGCCCAGTTTTTGCCCAGTATACCTGATCGAGGCCTAACCAGCGTTCCGATTTTGAATCCCGGAAAACTGCGTAGAGGCTGGCCATTGCCAGCACAATCGGCACTGATAAAGGAGGGATGGGGTGGATTATTCTCTAATGGTATTAAATAAATGGAAACCTCGGTAATATAATAATATAAAACTCGATAATTTATTTTTCATAAAATATATAAAAATATAAATATATCCATCAGGCTGTCCCTCAAAATGGTCATTTTGGATTTTTTGCACTCATCCTCTAGAAACATTCAAGGTATATAAAAAACATGTGGACGGTTCTCCATACCACTCGTCGCAGTCATTGTCGTCTACGGTCACTTATTGTAATTCATCACTGTCACTCATCGCGTTTTCATTTTTGATAGCCGTATCCAACCCACATATTATATCGCGCACGTCTTCTTGATACTTCTACGACACTTTTTTCTAAAGCGCGGTGTTTTCGGACCCGTTCTACATTAACCTCTTTTTTCTTAGCGTCATTCCGTGTCGTTATCAAACTGTCACTCTCTACAGAGCTAGGTTATGGAAGTTCAGTTCAGTCGAGGAACGCCAGCGCCCATACAGCGGTGACACGTGTTAACAGTCCGAAGCCGTGTACAGCATGATCGCCGCTCTTGTCCGAAAAAGACGAGAGATGGCGTCATCATCTATCGATGTATGCTAACTAGATACTGCATAGCCTCCCTACGGTTGGCATAGAATAAAATGACTGGCCAGCGCGCACATAGACAGGCACGTATACATGCACCGTGGCTAGCTTCTATTCAGCTGCTTCACAGAGAAACCTATCGCGGAAAACTAGCCAGGTGCTGTATTCAAACTAGGGAATCAGTACCGAATTTCTACACGGGGTGGACTCCGATGTATCCTCTGGCTGGTTGTGTCTCGTTTCCAAAAATCGAAGTGGGTCGTGGATCTAGTTCGCTGCGATATAAAAATGCGTAAAATGCAAGAGGTCCAGTAATATAACCTGCACAGAAGAGAATTATTAGTTCCGGAAGTAAGGTTTTAATTTATTCACATGAATCAACTTTTTTCTATTGCGTAATAATATTTCGTAATTGACATCGGAAGTTCGATCGAGAATAATTGCTGGTCCTTCCCACTTTGGTGCAAGTGGGGATTTATCGCGCTCTTGCGCAACGAGGACTTCGTCGCCCTTTGAGAATACTGGAGCTGGGCGGTGAATCCTTGCGTCTTGTATGGTCTTATACCGTTCCTTGGCTGCCATAAGCTGGTCACGACCCTTTTTCAGGATCTGCTGATGATCGGTCCGCAGGCCTTCGAAATATTCATCGATGGTGACGTTGGTTCGATGGATTGGCAGGTTATTCGGCACGTTCGGCTTCCGTCCAAATTGCATCTCGAATGGTGTAAGGTTGGTTCCTTCGTGTTTAGCTGTGTTGTAAGCCATTGACACGAACTTAAGTTTCTTGTTCCAGTCTTCACGATGGTCGTAGATAAGAGATTTTATTTGTTCCTTGATTGGCCCATGTGCTCTCTCGAGGCTTCCGTTGCTCTGCGGGTGGAACGTCGTGGTTGTCATGTGCGAAATCTTAAAGAGTTTCTCTAGATGTTTGAAAGTTTGACTAATAAAGTTCCGGCCGCCGTCCGTGGGAATTGTCTTCGGCGCGCCGTGGATGTAGATAAAATGTTGAACAAGAGCGTTCACCGTGGCTTGTGCATCTTGAGTTCTTAGAGGAATGAGGGTGATGTACTTCGTCAATTGGTCTTGTACTGACATAATGTACTTGTACCCATCACTCGACTCTGGCAGTGGTCCGACGAGGTCTAAGGCAATTTTATCATTGGGCCTCTCTGGAGTGTCCGTGATGATAGCCTCGGCGTGCGGTCGTATCCGCACCAACTTAACCTTCTGACAGGTATCGCACTTTCGAATAAAATCCTCGATGTCCCTTTGCATATTTGGCCAGGTAGCAACGGTTTTTGGGCGCTCAAGGGTCTTGGCTATGCCGAAG
This sequence comes from Diplazon laetatorius, assembly GCA_963662125.1. Taxonomy (NCBI): domain Eukaryota; kingdom Metazoa; phylum Arthropoda; class Insecta; order Hymenoptera; family Ichneumonidae; genus Diplazon; species Diplazon laetatorius. The sequence continues at coordinate 13,050,442 of OY759158.1, read as the reverse complement.
TGACCCGTGGCTTGTGTGCCGTGGTGTTGCTTAATGACTTGCAGTCGTTGTTCTTCCGTACCGGGCTCATAGGGCTTCGAGTCGTACAAGTATAATGCGGGTCGGACATCCTTTTTCGACCAGATAAAGTTGATCATCTGTTTTATCCGCGATTTCGTCGTTGGGTGGATGTTCAGGTGCTCACAACCCAGATATACTTTAATTGGTTCCTTGATTCTCGCCAGCTTACCCGCTAGTCGATTGAACCATTCAATTTCGTCTTCGGAAAAGTCGACGTGTAGTGCGTCCTCATCATCTGTTTGAAAATCCGTGATCTTCAGAGCTTTCGTGTTTTTAGGGGGCGTTTGTTCACTAATCTCAGGGACGCACGGGTTTTCTTTAAGAAGTTCGAATTCTATGTAAAAAGGTAGATCTGACTCTTCTTGTTCTTCTTGTTCTTCTTGTTCGTCTTGTTCTTCTTGTTCTTCTTGTTCTTCTTGTGCTTCTTGTTCTTCTTGTTCTTGTTCTTCCTGTTCTTCTTGTTCTTCTTGTTCTTCTTGTTCTTCTTGTTCTTCTTGTTCTTCTTGTTCTTCTTGTTCTTCTTGTTCTTCTTGTTCTTGTTCTTCGTGTTCTTCTTGTTCTTCTTGTTCTTCTTGTTCTTCTTGTTCTTCTTGTTCTTCTTGTTCTTCTTGTTCTTCTTGCACGGCAATCGTCTTATTTCCTGACTTTTCGGTTTTTCTGTTCGTGGCGAGTTTCCGTTGGTTGACTTGGCGACGAGTAGTGACGGCGAAGATCCGAGAGAGTGCGTCAGCATTCGTATTCAATGAACCCTTTTTGTAAACCGGCTCATATTCGTACTCTTCCAACTTCATCCGGAGTCTCATTAGGCGACTGTTCGTTGGATGATCCGTTGCCTTTAAGATCCAGATAAGCGGTTTGTGGTCAATGACTATTTTAAAGTTTGTGTTAAGAAATAAAGTTATCGCACGTATCCATGATGCGCGCGTCGATCTCCGAAGTCGGAGTCGGGCATAGTCGTGCGTACTCGGTTGGCGTTGCTGTCGCACGACACTAGTCAAGGGACCATGCGTGGTCAGGCTGGTCAGTCTTACTGCGATCTCGAAACGAAAGCGAACACACATATATATACTTATATATTCTCGATACATAAATAAAGTCTGTCGAACGTTTAATATTAACCACGTGACTCTTCGTGTCGTTTTCTTTCCTCAAAATATTCCCGCACGATTCTCCTTCAATAACCACAAAATCTAACAGGTTATGGGCCCAGGCACAACGCTTGAACGAGAATCGTGTGTGAGAAAAGAAAGAAGGCGGTTGAGTCAGCTTCGTGAGATACGAGGCACGTGGCGCGAAGAAAACTCGCCATTTTTTGGTCGCACGTGGGAGGGCTGTCGAGTGAAAGCGGGCAAGCGATTTGCATCCGCAATGTCCGAAGCCATCTTAGGGCGCGGGGTAAAGAAATTCGACGGGAATAATTTCCAAGGATGGAAATTTCAAATGAATTCGTTATTTATGGCGCACGAGATTCGAGACGTGGTAGATGGCTCGAGAGTGAGACCGGTGGAAACTTCGGGCCACGAGTCCGAAACGAAGCTGTGGGTGCGCGACAACGCCAAAGCGATGTTTCTCATTGCATCATCCATGGACGATGCGCAAATGCAAAATTTATTGACCTGTTCGAGTGCGAAAGTGATGTGGGATAAGCTCAGCTTGATCCACGAACAAAAAACAGCATCCAACAAGCTCGGACTTCTGCAGAAATTTTACAAATACAAGATGAATCCGGGAGATACAGCTGTGCAACATGTAGCGAACGTACAGAACTTAGCCGGTCAGCTACGTGATGTCGGGGAAGAGCTATCAGACGATACCGTGATGGCGAAAATTTTGGCGAGTCTCACGCAAAAGTACAGCACGCTTCAAACGGCATGGGACAGCGTGGATCCAGATCGGCAAACGGTGGAGTACCTAGAAGAAAGGTTAATCAGAGAAGATATGAAAATGTGCATCGAAGACGATAAAGGAAGTGCGCTATCGGCAACAAAAAATGCAAGCAAAAAAAACCCGCGAAAACAAAAAAAAGAAATAGAGTGCTATCGATGCCACCAGATGGGGCATTTTGCGCGGCAGTGCAAAAGTGAACGTCGGAAACGAAACGACGATAGTGATTCCCGCGACTGCGCATTCATAGCTGTCGGTGGCGATAAGCCAATCGTGTCAAATGAACCGAGCGGTGACGCGAGTATCGAGGTCGAATGCTCTACGGCACAACTGAGAGAGTTGATGGCTGCCGATAAGAGCGATGTCTGGCTGACCGATAGCGGGGCGTCACGACACATGACACATGATATCGACGTGAGTGGCTCGAAAATTACCAAGATGACAATAGTGGCGACACCATTGCCTTGGGTGATGATGGAGCGTGCGATGTCGTCGGAAAAGGCACAGTGAGAATTAAAAAACTTGTGAATGGTGTGTGGCGAGATGCACGCATCGACAACGTACTGTATGTACCAAAACTTCGAAAAAACTTGTTCTCAGTCGGCACGTGCACCAGGAAAGGTTTCGAGGTACGTTTTCGAGATAAATACGTGGCAATCGAGCGCGATAATGAAGTGGTTGCGTTTGGTGTGAAATAACACAATGACACGTATCGATTGTTTTTTAAAGTGCAAACTCCTGAAACAAAAATGGAAGTGAACGTTTCAACGATAAACTTGAATATGTGGCACGAACGACTAGGGCATGTGGGAAAGCGAGTGATATTCGATTTAGCGAAAAAAGGTCTGATAACCGGAGTGTCCACCGGAGACCAGAGTGATTTTTTTTGTGAACCATGTCAGTTCGGAAAGGCACATCGGCTGGCGTTCAAGGAAATTGACACGAGAAGGTCGACGAAAGTGGGGGAACTGATACATACCGATGTATGCGGACCGATGTCGACTGAATCGATCATGGGCAAAAGATTCTTCTTAACCTTTAAAGACGACGCGAGTGGCTATCGGCATGTCTATTTTATAAGACATAAAAGTGATGTGTTCGAAAAATTTGTTGAATTCGGAAAAATCGTTAAAAACAAGTTCGGACGGTCGATAAAAGTGCTACGATCAGACAACGGTCTGGAGTTTTGTAATAAAAACATGAACGAGTATCTCGCGGATAGGGGGATTAAGAAAGAAAACACCGCACCGTACACTCCCGAACAGAATGGGAAAGCGGAAAGAGACAACAGAACAATAATAGAAAGTGCTCGTACAATGCTGCACGCGAAAGACCTTCCGCTTGCTCTGTGGGCGGAAGCAGTAAACACGGCCGTGTACTTGTTAAATCGAACCGTGTGGTCGAGTGATGGTGTTACACCCTACGAGAAATGGGTGGGAAAAGTTCCAAATTTAAAGCATCTGAGAATCTTCGGGTCGGAGGCGTTTGTACACATACCCAAACAATTTACACGTAAGCTCGACGTTCGTGCGCGTAAAGCAATTCTCGTCGGGTATGAAAATAAATCAACGAACTATTGTCTGTGGGATCCTGTGTCGAAGAAGGTGACCGTGTCAAGAGATGTAACTTTTCATGAAAAGAGTGGAAAATTCAGTGTGAATACAGTCAACACAATCGACAAGGACGAAACAATCCTTTCGGCAGCTGATAAAGAGCCTGAAAGAAAACCTGAAAAAGAAGCTGAAACAGAACCTGAAAAAGAAGCTGAAAAAAGGGGGGTTAATAATAACTTACCAAAAGATGACGAGAGTGTCGACGAAAACGAAGCTGTTGAAGTGGAGCAACCCAGAAACAGTCCGCGAGCTCTAAGAGATCGAAGTAAACTCAGACTTCCGTCACGATACGAAGGTGATGTAGCTGAGTACGTAGTTCCGAACACGTATTCTGAAGCTACCAGTTCTCGAGAAGCCACGCAGTGGGCAAAAGCAATCGCAGAAGAACTCGACGTTTTGTTGTTTTCTCATGAAAACAACAAAACTTGGTCACTTGTTCCGAGAACGTCCGAAATGAAACCTATTGATTCCAAATGGGTTTTTCGAATAAAGAGTGATCCAAACGAGACAAGACTTCGATTCAAGGCACGACTGTGTGCAAGAGGATTCTTGCAGCAATATGGAGTAGATTATTCTGAGACGTTCTCACCCGTTGTGAGATACGACTCACTTAGAGTACTCCTCGCTGTCGTTGCCATCAAAGATCTGGAGTTAGCTCAGTTTAACGTGCAGACGGCCTTTCTGTATGGAAAACTGGACGAAAACATCTACATGGAAATTCCTGGGGGGATCTGACGTCGAGGGAAAAACAAGAGAGAAGAAAAGAATCGTATGCAAATTGGAGAAGTCAATATATGGGCTGAAACAAGCCCCAAGGTGTTGGAACGAACGATTCACGCAGTTCTTAAATGAGTTCAAGTTCAGTGAGTGTGAAGCCGATAAGTGCGTATTCGTAGGTCAGTTCTGTGATGAATCCGTGTATCTGGCCCTGTTCGTCGATGATGGACTTGTTGCTGCAAAGTCAAAAGAAACCCTAGATATAGTTATCAAGAGACTGAGCGATACTTTTAAGATAACAATCGGTGATTCAAATTCGTTTATAGGTCTACAAATTTTACGTAACAGAAAAGAAAAATCTCTGAAAATTCATCAGAGCTCATACGTTAAGAAAATAATAAAAACATTTCGGATGTTAGATGCGAAAACAGTTAGCATACCAGCTGATCCGCAAGCAATTCTCGTTCCGTCGGAAATGGACGACAACAAATCAGATAATGTGCCGTATCGTGAAGCTGTAGGGTCCCTGGTTTTCGTATCAGCAGTATCCCGTCCAGATATTGCATTTGCCGTCAATTCAGTCAGTAAATTTCTAAATAATCATAATAACGAACATTGGCGAGCGGTGAAGAAAATATTTGCCTATTTGAAAGGAACGATTGAGTTAGGAATAGAATATAAATCCAGCGGTAGCAAATCTGGTCTGATTGGTTTCTCCGATGCAGATTATGCGGGAGACATAGAAACGAGAAGATCTACTACAGGGTATGTCTTCTGTCTAGCAAACGGAGCTGTCAGTTGGTCATCGCAACGACAAAAGTTGGTGACCCTGAGCACAACCGAATCAGAGTATGTTGCTGCATCGGCAGCAGCACGAGAAGCAATATGGTTACGAAAATTGTTGGGTGATATCGGATGTCAATGTGCAGGTGCAACAACGTTATACGTTGATAATCAGAGCGCGATACAAGTAGTCAAGAATCCCGTATATCATAAACGAACCAAGCACATAGACATTCGCTATCACTTTATAAGAGAAAGAGTTGAAAACAAAGATATAGTCGTAGAGTATATCCCGTCAGAGCTTCAACGAGCTGATATGTTTACCAAACCTTTACCTCGAGAACGTTTCAAAATGTTGTGCGAAAGTATCAATATGCTCTCAAATCATGGAGAGTGCTCAAACGGCGGGAGTGTTAAGAAATAAAGTTATCGCACGTATCCATGATGCGCGCGTCGATCTCCGAAGTCGGAGTCGGGCATAGTCGTGCGTACTCGGTTGGCGTTGCTGTCGCACGACACTAGTCAAGGGACCATGCGTGGTCAGGCTGGTCAGTCTTACTGCGATCTCGAAACGAAAGCGAACACATATATATATACTTATATATTCTCGATACATAAATAAAGTCTGTCGAACGTTTAATATTAACCACGTGACTCTTCGTGTCGTTTTCTTTCCTCAAAATATTCCCGCACGATTCTCCTTCAATAAACACAAAATCTAACAGTTTGTACCGTACAAATATTGCCGAAAATACTTTGTGGCCCATGCTATTGCCAACATCTCTCTCTCAGTGGTAGAATACCGCTGCTCGGCTTTATTGAGGGTGCGCGATGCGTAGGCGACCGGCCGGTCCTTACCGATCGGTCCCTGTGACAATACTGCACCAACCGCATGATTACTAGCGTCGGTCGTTAGTATAAACGGTTGTGTAAAGTCTGGGTATAATAGCATGATATATACACAATGAGATCTAACATCGATTTCAATGTCACCCGGAGACCGTCTGCTGTTTGTTTTGTAAGGAACAGATCTTCCGATATCCTTTTTGCTCGCACTTCTTCCTCCCAGGCATCTAACTTCCGTAGCGATTCTTCAATTACCTGAAAAGATATCATATTTATTTGGATACAATAGAAATAGAAATATCAACCAACAACCGAAATGTTAATTTAGCTTACTTTGAAATCAAGATTTCCTGGTTTCACCCCGTTGATTGGATCAATGCGATTGAGTGCATCGAACATGTCGTTCATCCACTTGCAAAAATTAACAGTAGCTGCACAACCCTCCAACTCTGGTACGTATTTTTGATAAAATTGAAGTCCACCGGCAACAGAGTTACTGAATACCTGTACATACAACAGATTTATTGCAGTTACAATTTTTTTCAATGCAATGGATTTTAAGGTCATAAATTCATACTTGAGTAGCTAGCCGGACGCGCATTTTGAGTGAGCTGTTGAGATACAAATGATTTTTCGTCAACCTTGGGCAGACCAAAGCTTGTCCGGGACCTGCATTTTTTACGTCGGCTTCGTGAAGTTTCAGAAGGTACTCCCATTTTATTTGGGGTTCTGCAGGATCAATCTTAATTTTGCTTATTAATATGTGGGAAATGTCCATGTTGTCGAAATTCTGAATTTATCAAATTTTATTAACTTTACAAACCTGTAAAACTTTGTTGTTGTGAAGACGATTCCGAATCGTTTTGATGAGGTGTGAAGGGTCCGAAAAAACGTATACTTTGCGACTTTTAACTGTAGGATGCTCAAAGTAATTACGCAGGTCGTCTTTGGATGCATTGACGCCGAGTAATGACCAAAACTTGCGGTTAGAACTTGCTCCATCGCTAACGACTCCGTGAATTTTCACACCGATCCCTTCCATTAGTGCAATGGCTTTGATGACGAGCTTGGCGAGCACGTCACCTTCCACGGGTCCTTTCGATGCAAATACTGCTATCGGTTGAGTATATGAATCGTTTAACGACTGATACATTATAACCAGGCAGTGATTGGCTTTCTCTGTAAAATCAGTGGATTGTTGTCCGTCTTCCCCAAGTCCATTAATCCTTTGTAGGTGAGAATCTTCGTATCTACGCTAATGCTTTCGCGTGTTGAAATTTCGTCGAGTAAAAGAATTCCGGACAGCGACGATTCATCCTTTCTGCTCATTGCGACTTTAAACACTTCAAAAAAATTGGGATCAAATCCACAGTTGACATCGATTTTCGATAGATATCTGAAACCGATAAACATATGAACCTTCGTAAACAGGGAAATTGCAAATGTGAAATATAAATTTTACTTAGCTCACTAATATATAAGCGAACGTAATTGTGAATACCACATATGAGGAGTATATACTTTACTCATAGATAGGTGAGAGTAATGGTAAATAGCATGAAATCGATAGAAAGTCGAAACTTGTTTGGAAGAAAGTCATCGAACTGTAATATATTTATATCTTCATCGTTTCAAAGGATTCCACAAATATTACCAAAGGCTGGAGATGGTGTAGATTAATCGAATTAAGCTTACCTGCGAACCGTTCTCATCGAAGGAAGCGGTAGTACATTGTTTGATCGTAAAAAATCGTAAGCTGAAGGCGATCGCATATGCATTAGCATGCATAGCAAAACCCATTCCTCAGTGTATCTCCGCCCTTTGGAGTTCTCACGCTTCGCAGCATTAATTATCGCTTGCAGTACTTGTTGTTGATTTTTTTGTATTTTACCGTCTCGTATGTGTTTTTCAAGATCGGAAGTAGTGAGGCGTGCTGTTTCTAAGCGCATTTGATGAAGCTTCGATCTCAATCCTTTATTCTTTTCAACCGCCTTACATTTTCCCCGTACTGCTTTCCGATATTTGCGCTGCAATTTCTTCCACTCACTTCGATTTTCAGAAAACGCGCTTTTCGTTATTTTTTTCGATTTACTCTGTTTCGACCTCCGTAATTTGTTTACAAGACTTTTTTTTCCCGTCCGACAGAATTGACAAATTGTTGTGTTCGGTACGTCCGGTATTAGCCCAACACAGTTAATGTGGCGGGCGTTTCCAGCAGCATCTCTTGTTAATATGCTGCAGTGTACTCCTCGCATCTCCTGTTCGATTGAGGATCCGAGGCCAGTGCATATGCGAAGGCGATCAATTGTCCGTATCACCTCTTGCATGCTGTCAACATTCTCTATGCGAGAAGGCACATCAAAATATGTCGTATTCAACGGGTGACGATAAACACTTATTTGTGCTGACAAGTCTCCTGCTACGGTAACAGACTTTGCAACTAACGTTTGGAAGCGTCCTTGAATTACTGTTGTTCCGATAGTAAAAAAAATGAACATTTCAGAGCCTTCGAATTCCGTTTTTTCTCTTATCCATCCTGGTGGAAGCAATAGTGTTGCAGCGCAGAGTTCAGCCAATTGCAACGGAACACTGTTTTCACAAAAGGCTGTTTGGACGGTCTCGCAGCGCTCGCAGCTAGCACCTGCATCAACTTCTGATCGACTATTGCTCGATTCAACTTTCTCACTCGTTGCGGGAGGTTGAAATTCTTGGATTGGTAGTGCAGAGGAGATGTCTATCGTACACAATTCAATACTTGATGGCCTCGACGAAGATGCGTTGTCCTGTCGCAACTCCACCGAAGGTTCAGCGTCAATCCGAGTATGCGCATCGTTCCATTGGAATATCGATGGTAGAGTCCCTCGTTCTTTCAACCTTGGTACCTTATACGGTGAATGCAATTACAATAATATTGATGGTTTATAAATGCAATGAAATTTGATAAATGAACACATTAGGTGATACTCACTACACCAAGGACTCGTCCTGTAGGATCACGGATTTCACGCTGCCATATTATCTGGCTCTCCAAAAAATGCTTCTCGCATGCAGCTCTTTTCGACTTGATTTCACTTTCTTCGCGGCGAATTGCAGCTATCCATTGCTTGGCAATAGTAGGATTTTTCGGAATTGAAAAAAAATGTACGTGTTCCGGATTCGTGGCATAGCCCGAAGTACAGCCGGGCACAATGGAATTCGGCATCGTAAAATACGAAAATCACAGAACTAATTTTACATTACTTATTGCGAATTGATATAAAAACAGAAAAAAATCAGGAACGTCACAAACACGTCACAAACAAATGCTTTGAACGGTTTGGAGGGTTAGGATTGTAATAATAACAATAATAATCACAATAGTAAACACATCGGGCACAGAAACACTAGCGCCGCTAGTGGATTAGTTTCAGCGGTGTCGAAATGGGACCCACTTTCCGTTAGAGAAACAGGCTGAGTGTCACCCCCCTGGGCAGAGTTAAAGCTAAAAAAGAATTTAAATATAGCTTTAAGCTCACAATACATGCCGGCTCGCGATTTGACGCGAGCCAAAATGTACACACGCCGTGACGTAGTATTTCGACCGGCTCGGAAATACAAAGTCCTTTGCGACTCGTGCTTTTACGCCGGCCGAAATCCAAAATCCATCGTGGGCTTGGGCTTTCGCCGGCTTCGAATTTAAAGCCCTTTTGTATTTTCCGAGATTTGAAATACTTTCTTATTTCAAATACCGAAAATCATATGAATGTTTTGTCTGAGCATCATGCGCACGTTTCCTCTATTTTTCAAACATTTTTACATTGGCTAGATCCATTTTTTTTGTCAATTTTTTTTTTTTTTGTCTTTTTTTTGTCAATTTTTTTTTGTCAAATTTTTTGTTTGTTAATTTTTTTTTGTTAATTCATTTTGTTTGTTAATTTTTTTTTGTCAATTTTTCTTTTGTTTATTTTTTGTTTTATTGCGATTAATAAGGCAGCACGAGTACTTATGAACTAGGGTGCGCTGGTACCTACAAATTAATTATTCCCAGTTGATGGATAGTTTTTTTTTATTTTTTATTGCAACGATAGACAATTATGGGGCTTTATTGCTTCGGGGCCTGCATGGTCAGGCTCCATAACATTTGAGCCATGTTATTGTACTGTTGCGCTCGACGGCGGCGCTCCTGTACCCAGCAGCCGGCGCGCTTCCGGCCCTTCCATGGACCTGAAATATACAAAATAATATTGCAATTCAATATGACTATACAGTATGGGCATATATAATTTATATATAGATTATATATAGACTATTATTTATTCCCAAGTATTAAAATTATATATAAACTATATATGGGATTGGGCATATATAGATTATATATTGTCTGTATATGATCTTTATGTAACCTATATATGCCCAATCCCATATATAGTTCATATATAGATTATATATAATTTTTGTACTTGGGATTCAATGATTCGTGGAAATCACAGAAATATTACTTACGGAAATTGCCCCGGCCCCTGCCTGCCGTTGCTGGCGACTCGGTGCGCCGCTCGTCGTTGTCGTCATGACTGGATGCACCCTGCCCTGAAACTAAAAACAAATTCATGTTTAATTGTTATTCAATCAGCATGTTTTATATATCAACGAAAGAAAGAGTTTCTTACTCTCGGGTGCCACCGTATCTTCGAGCTCCATTTGCGGGTTTCCTTCTCCACTTCCCTGCGAAATTTCGCCAGTTTTTTTCTCTTCTTTCAACATTCCGAAAAATTATTATTATTATTGTTATTATTATTTATATCATTATTATTATTATTATTAGTTTCATAACTATTATCATTAATATAATGATAATAATAATAATAATAATAATTGTAGTCATTATTTATATTATTATTATCATCAATATTATCAATATCGCAGCCATGTTGTGGCGCGCGCAGAAAGAGATCTCAGCAAGGCAAAATATTTGAGCCGCGGAAACTCGAATATGCATTATACACGCTGTTCGAGCGAGACAGCGATCCCCCGAGAGAGAGAGAGAGAGAGAGAGAGAGAGAGAGAGAGAGAGAGAGAGAGAGAGAGAGAGAGAGAGAAAGAGGGAGAGGGAGAGAGAGAGTGTGCACATTACCACATATATACTGTAACGCTTATTTTGAGCGTTACAATGATGCCTCTAAATATCCAGCTTTGTTGGCTATCCCTCCGACTCCCTCGGCAAATATCGAGCACGTTCGTCTGGGCAACGAGAAATATTAAGAAATATTATTAATAATGTGTTTGTTATACATTCTTTTTTTATGTAACTGGGAGGACAACACGAGGAATAAGGAGACCATTGGCGCAGAATAAACCAATGGGCATGATTCCCGGCCAATTTATTCCTCGTCGAGAACCAATCAAATAACGAGGATTCGAAGTTGCCAATCTCCCCCGACGGACCGGATAATCGAGGATGAGCACAACGGCGATCGATAGCAATCAATATAGTAATAGTCCCCGGGCGTAATTAGATGCGAAATTTGACGGTAGGCGACAGCAGCTCCCGAGCTTCGAAAATATTTTAGGAAAAGAGTGGGGGTTAAGTAAGCCGGTCCGCGTAACGCGAGCAGTGGTTACGGGGCATTCTTCGCGAATCGTCGGTCCCGGCAGGTAGTTTTGGTTTTGGGGAGAAACGCGAGCATCCCAGAGGATGTCGGGACACGAGAGTTCCCGGAAATTCTGATCCCGGTTTCAACGCAACGAGTCCCGGAAGTAAATGGAGGAACCAGGCCACCGAAGCCTATTGGAAAATCAGGGTAAGATTTTTCCCGTGGCAACGCCGTTCGGTCAATTTTCCGCGGATCGTATTTTCCGTTAGAGTGTCACGCGAGTTTCGTTTTTGTTTTTGGTGCGTGGACACGGCAAGTCTCGTGGCGTAAGTCGAGCAGAAACCGTCTTAGATTCGTTTGGGTTTTGTTTTGGGTAAATCTGAGTCGTCTGTAGGCTACGTCCGAGACTTAGAAGTCGTTGAAATCGGGAGCGAATTTTTCTCCAGTTTCGTATTCGATCGTCGAGGTTACGTTGTGTGTCCCCTGTAATGCGCGTGCGATTGCGTCGAGAGTTTAAGATAGTAGGGTCCGCCGTAAAAGAAAACAATCCGGGTTTTAGTTCGGCGTTCGCGAAGTAGTTTGTTCTTTATGTGTTTTTTTTGTATGTTTTTTTCCGAACGTTTCGGATAGGGAATCGGCGCTGCGGACAGAGTAGTGGCGCGCGATTATAGTAGGGAAATTGTACTTTGTTGTCCATGAAAATCGCGAGGTGAATTATTTTATTTTTGTATTTTTTTTTATGAAAATAAATTCACCGTGAAAATTTCCTGAAATTTCGTAGTGTTCATGAGTGTGTGAAATAATTTTCGTTTCTGCCGATCTCACTCAAATCCCCGCCAAAAATCACATTTTCCCGAACCGCCCCTCTACCCGTGTGATTGCTGCAGTCTAGCCAGGCAAACCCCACACGTCTCTCCAATTAACATCTTGAAAATTCATTTTTCTTTCCCGGTCGGGTCACGCTATAAGCGTGGCTGGCGCCCAAATATTTTTTATCAAACATCAAAATTTACCGACCGAGGAGACGTTTTGTATACGTCCCGGAAAAAGACGTTACAAATTTGGCGCCCAAATATTTTTTATTAAATATCAAATATACGGGCCGAGGAGACGTTTTTGTATACGTCCCCGGAAAAAGACGTTACAATACATATACACACACATATTACAAACACATACATACACTTACTCTACACGCTCTACATACATACATACCCAAGTAAAAAAATTATATATAGAATATATAGTCGCTTTATGATCTATATATAAACTATATATGCCCGATCCTATATATAGTTGTCTGTTCCACAAGAAAGGGTGCGCGTTTTCTCGAAAAGTTTCAAAGAAAACACCATTTTATTTTTTATCACGAAAGCACGCTTCGAGCACTAGGGCGGACTCTCTTCATAACCCGTCCAAACGCCTTTGTTCTGGATTATGGCCGGGCACCTTCTGGGCATGCTTTCGACCAGTTTTTCCGCATATTCTGAACGTAGAGAGCCCTCTAATTCGTCCAGAGAGCTGCTTCAGGGTGAATACACGCCTTCCTGCAAGTTTTCTCTCCACGACGATCCACACATTTTCAATTGGATTTGCATCAGGAGATTGCGAAGGCTAGTCTAAAGTCGTTATGCCATTTCCGCTTTCCAGCCCGTGCAGAGGCGACGACTGCGATATTTGGGGTCGTTGTCCTCTCAAAGGATCCAATTCTTAATATTGGTTCCAAACATCTTCTCTGTAGACTTCAGAAGACCACGTTTGTAAATTTCGACCATTTTTTGAACGTTAAGGTTCTCTGTAAAGAGCTCTGAACAGCCGAAACCGCGTTGTGAGAAGCGACCCCAAACATGGATCTTCACGAGGTGTTCAACAGTTCGCTGAAGGAAACGCTCACCAGTCGCAGACCAGGCACGTTTTATAGGAAACCATGCCCAAAAGGAAGCTTCGTCGGCGAAAATTATACCGGACCAAGCATTTAGCAGCAGCTGAGTATGAAAGACGTGGTCCGTGTGCATTGGTGCGAAAAAAAACGTTTAGCGTAGATAGCACTAATTGCTTAATGTTGTGCAATATGCGACACTTTGAACGAGACTCAAACGAATCGGTGGTTCCGCCGTAGTCCTTCGAACGTACAATCAGGCCCAAAAAGAAAGGAAAAGAAATCTTCAAAACTGCCCGAGAAAACGCGTACCTTTTCTTGTGGAACAGACTGTATATAGACTATATATAATTTTTTTACTTGGGTACACCCACACACACACATGCACATACACGCACGCACGCACGCACACGGATACCACACACACACACACACATGTACATACAACTCCACATATTATTCATTATTTCTAAGTATAATTCAAAGCACAAAAATTGCGACGGTACTTACCGTCGACATGTTTTCGTCACGACGATCTCGACGCGTGAACCACGTGATACACTGTATACCTCACCTATCTTACTATTGGTAAGTTTTTGTACTTTATATATACGTACTACGTGGTAGCCGCAATCTTCAAGTACACAACAGAGATTATCGCTCGCGTATTATTCATTCACTGAGGATTTCTATCGCGGTAGCTACGAAAGTTTCCAGTTATTACTGTTCAGCGAAATAAAATTTTTACATTGTATAACGATGGATGGGAATCCAAGACCACAAAGTGCTTCGTGTTCCATGTCCGCGGAATCGATAGATCAATTAGCAGCGGATAAAAATAAATTGGCAGAGGCATGCCAGAAAAAAGCTCTTCTAGACGGTAGGTTTTTTGAGGTGGATTTATCGCAATCGTCGTTGGATGGACAAGTTGTTGGATTGTGTGTATTGTGCGACCCCAAAACCCGTATCAAGGGGACACTGAACACAACGACGAACTATCTTCGGCATCTGAAGGTAAGTGAAATAAATTTAGTTCGTAACAAGTTAGAATCACGTAATGCATACATTATTTTTGAGTTGATGATGCTCACGAGATCTCTCTGTTATGAAGTTATGAAGACTTTTGTTCGATGAACGACTGCAGCAAAAAGTCGTTAATTAAAGTTGCGATCATTCATCTATATTATTATTTTATCGTTTCAATAATTTTTAAATCGATAAAATTTAAGCTGATAAAAATAATATTCGTATTTTTTTTAAATTTAAGATAGAAACGCACAATTATTTTTTACTAAAAAAAGTAAATGGTATTGCTTTTTTAATGGATAAACCTGTATTTTTTTCAAATTGAATTTAATTTTGAATGTTCAGTTTTTGTTATTTCGATTTCATATGAGTTTCATATTACTAGAGCCTAACGTCCAAAGGTTTATTTTTGATTCGATTCCAAAAAATATCAAAATCATCACGTGTTTTGGAGTTATCGTGAAAATTGTGCCAGCGCGTCAAACAAGCGCGAGCCATCGATAACACGATCTACGGTCCCGCCATATTCTTATTGTGACTTTTTTTCCAAGTCCATCATGAGCTGCCACAAGAAAAAACAAGGGTGCAAAGTAGAACCTTGCACATTGCTTCCTCATAGTTTTGTACCGTTTTCAAATTATTGAGATGTAAAGTAGAACCTTGCTCATGGCTTCTTTATTTAAATTATTAAGATGTAAAGTAGAACCTTGTTTATGGCTTCATCATCTTCTCACACATTTGCCAAAGCTTCTTCTATGAGGAACCATGTGTCGATCAATTTTGGCTTCCTCATAGAGGAAGCTTTGGCAAATGTGTAAGAAGATGATGAAGCCATAAACAAGGTTCTACTTTACATCTTAATAATTTAAATAAAGAAGCCATGAGCAAGGTTCTACTTTACATCTCAATAATTTGAAAACGGTACAAAACTATGAGGAAGCAATGTGCAAGGTTCTACTTTGCACCCTTGTTTACTTTTGTGACGTTGAGGGATCCTTGTGAGTGTGATGTGATGATGTAAGTCGAAATGAATATACATGGGGCAATTCATGTGAAATTTGAAAAATTATAATTCTTATAAAATCTGAACTCCTTGTTAGATTTTGGTCGAATTCAATAGGAAATCTCTTTCGATGATAGTGCAACTTCGTACTAAATTTCAGCCGGATATCTAGAAAATTATGGAAGCTAGAGCACTTACATTGAATTTTGGAAAAATTTCAAAACGCCATAAAATCTGAACGTCTTGTTGGCTTTTGTCCAAATTCAATACGAAACCTCTTTCGATGGTAGTGCAACTTCGAACTAAATTCCAGCCAGATATCTCAAAAATTATGGAAGCTAGAGCAGTTACATTGAATTTTGGAAAAATTTCAAAACGCCATAAAATATGAATGGCTTGATGGATTTCGCCCAAATTCAATCGGGTTTCTCTTTGGATAATTGCGCGACTTCGTACCGAATTCAAGTCCGATATCTCAAAAATTGCTCCAGTTGGAGTGTAAAGATCGTTTTTTTCACATTTAAAAATGCTTTAAAAGTAAAGCAATGCGTGGATTTTTTCGAAATTCGGTATCGAGCATCTCCCTGCACTCGTACAACATTATACTGAATTTGAGCTCGATATCTCTAAAATTGTGGGAGCTAGAGACCAAAAATAATTTTTTGAATTTTGAAAAAATGCTGTGAAAACAAAATAACTTGATAGATTTTTCCAAAAATTAAATTGTGCTATGCGCCGTGAACCCTTCACATGTGTGACAAATTTCAGCTTGATATCTCGAGCCGTTCTCAAGTTGTGAGCGGTCAACCATTACTACACACACACATACACACACACACACACACACACACACACACACACACATACATCCGGACATTTTTTCTAAATGTGTTTTTTAGGTGTTTTGAGACATACTGAACACGTTTTCATGAACATCTCGAAAGAAAAAATTTCACGAAAACAAAGCTTCCTCTATGAGGAAGCAAAATTATATATAAACTACTATTCATAAACACTGTATGGGATTTGGCATATATAGTTCATATATAGATTATATGTAGACTATATATAGTTCATATATAGATTATATATAGTACTATATATAATATATATGAGCGATTCCACGTGACTTCAACCACTAGAAAAAAAAATTTTCCACAAATAATTTTCAAAAATGGAGTTATTTCATTGCAATATATTCACCGAGTGCCGATTTTTTAAAAAATTTTCTGACGGTTATCGGTTATTGATCCCACGATATAAATAATACCGGAAATTCTTTTTTGGTATTCAGAATTTGAAGAAATTTTGAAAACCACAATAGCGAGTGCATTTTTTGAAAAAAAAAATATTTTTGCATAGTTTGCCCTGAAACGGATGTTCAACTTGCTCAATAAAATCTAAAGTAATTTTTTTCTGGAAGGCCATCCCAAGTGAAAAAATTATATATAAACTATATATGGGAATGGGCATATATAGTTTATATATAGATTATATATAGACTATATATAGACTATATATAGTCTATATATAAACTATATATGCCCAATCCCATATATAGATTATATATTTTTTTTTTACTTGGGATAAAAAGACGCACATTTTCGTTTTTTACAAATGTAAACACGTCAAATCCTGCCAAAGATACAGCCATTGAATGAAAAAAAAAGTTAATTAACGATAAAACCGTCAGAAAAATTAAAAAAAAATCGGCACTGGGTGAATATATTGCAATGAAATAACTCAATTTTTTAAAATTGTTTGTGGAAATTTTGTTTTGTGGCTGAACTCACGTGGAATCGCTCATATTTAAACATTGTAAACTATATATGCCCAATCCCATACATGGTCTATATCTAATTTTCTACGTTCTAACGTTCTCTCTCACTTCACTGCGAGCACCCATGGCGATATCTTTCTCGCACTTGTGGCGGACGCGAAAGCTTTTGGACCCCTTTAACGAGAAGAGAAGCTAGTGCGACCATCGATCGTGTTACCGAGAGCTCGCGCTTGACTTACACACGCTCGCACAATTTTCGTAATAACTCAAGGAACCGTAAAGATTTCCAATGCTTTTTCGAATTGCATTGAAAATAAAACTTCGGAGATAAACCTCCAGAGATTTAAGACTCCTAAACATTTTTACCTAGGTCCGAGTCGGATCGTCCGACAATAATTAAAATTCACACGGAACATAAAAATTTAAAAAATGAAAATAAAAAAAATTGGAATAAATAAAAAGTCAATTATATTTCAAATGAATAAAAATAAAGATGACGCTGAAGCTGACACATACAATCCCAGCCAAAAGTACGCCAATCTGAGAACTCTCAATTATAACTGCTTTGTGAATGCTAGAAAAATTTAAATCATCAAATATTGTCAAATATATGTTATTACATCTTGCATCATGTTTCATCTTGTATCCGAAAAACTTCAAAGTGGGTTAATTTTCTATACTTTCGCGTGAATTTCTCGAGAACCAGAAAGACGATCGATCTGAATTTTTTTGTGGACATTCATCAATCTTTATTTTACACACTGAACATTTTCTAAAATATTTTTTATACTAGTTCTATGCGGTGAGACAAGACTTTTTTTCTATTATACACAGCGGTTATCGTCAATCATTGCCTCGATGGCCTCATTTCCCATGAAAACCCATGTAAAATTTCATACAGCTATAACTCCCAAACGGAACAGACGATCGTCTTCAAATTTTGCATGTTGTTTCGAAATTATAAAATCTCTAAACTGTAAAAATTTCAAAATTTTCTTGATATTTACCTCTGTGAACCTGGCACCTGACTTAGAAAAAAAAATTTTTTGTCATTCTTAAAGATTAAGGTATCGAGTTATAGTGACAAGTTTTTTGTTTGTAGTTGAACCCTAAAAAGCTGCAAGATGAAACTTGCAAATCGCTTCCTCATAATTTAAGGCAAGCTAAAAGTTGAAACTTGCAATTTGCTTCCTCTGAATTGTAAGTAGTGAACGAAGATTCCTTTATGAAGAAGCAAGAATAAGGGAGCTATGACGGAGCACTTATCTTTTGGCTTCCTCATAAAGGAATCTTCGTTCACTACTTACAATTCAGAGGAAGCAAATTGCAAGTTTCAACTTGCAGCTTGCCTTAAATTATGAGGAAGCGATTTGCAAGTTTTAATTTGCAGCTTTTTCATTTCTGATCGATCATGGTATTCGATATTCGAATGTTATTCAAACTTAGGAACTGAAAAAGTGTTCAGATTTATAAAAACTGCGTCCACGTCGCGAGTTCCGGTTCAATTAGAGCAGCTCGTTCATTCTACTGTTTATTGACACTATACCGTATATGAAATAAAGTTTTATAAAATTTGAACGCGTCGTTCAATGTCTACCAAATTTGCTTACGAATAGAGGTGAACGTTAGCTTATGAACGTCTATAAATTTCACCACGGTCCGTCAATTATTTTTGAATTTGCAAAGGTTAGAACTTCAAAATTTCCAATTGCTCTAAAATGCGATCTGATTGGCCGATCTTCGCCAAATTCAATATGTATCACAGCTTAATAATATTCCATAGTTGTAGAGAATTTGAATCCGATTGATTGAAGTTAACGACAAATAAAGGGACAAAGTTCATTTTTTGAAAAATTCAAAATATCATAAAATCAGAACTTCTCGACGGATTCGGCTCAAATGCAATACCATACATCCTTAGGTATAACTCTATATTTGAAGAACTATTTAGACGAATATCTCAAAATTTGCGGACGCTACAGTGGTAACAGACATTTTTTGAAAATTTCAAAACGCTGTAAAATTCGACCGGATGCGTCGATTGAGTGCAAAAATTATACAGGACATAGAGATTCTATGGCACCACATGCGTGCAAAATCTGAGCGCTGTAGCTTGAGCCGTTCTCGAGTTATAGACATTTGAATTTTGGAGGGTCGATCCACACACACACACATACGTACACACACACATACACACACACACACACACACACACATACATCCGGACATTTTCTACAAATGTAATTTCTGGATGTTTTAGGTCATTTTGAACCTATTGACATTAAGATCTCGAAAAAAAAATTTCGGACCATCACAAAGCTTCCTTTATGAGGAAGCAAAAAGTGATGAGACTTCAAAAAATGACCATCCCCCAACTTTGACGAAACTTGAATCTAACGGTTGATTTATATAGAGAATCGTTTGTTGTTGATTGTAGTATCCGAATTGTTGTTTGTAGTTCAAAAAAAGTCGGTGTGTGTGTGTGTGTGTGTGTGTGTGTGTGTGTGTGTGTGTGTGTGTGTGTGTGTGTGTGTAACATTGGTTGAACGTTCACAACTTGAGAACGGCTTGAGATATCGAGCTGAAATTCGTGACACATGACAAGTATTCAAGGCGCATAGCATGATTAAATTTTTAGAGAATTCCATGTACTTCTGTTTTTATGCGATTCGAAAAAAATTAACAAATTTATTTTCGGTCTCTAGCTCCCACAATTTTAGAGATATCGAGCTCAAATTTAGTAGACGATTGAACTACTACAGGGAGATGCTCGTTACTGAATTTGAAAAAATCTATGTCGTCCTGGTGTTTTACGGAATTTTGAAAGGTGTAAAATCATACGTCAATTTTTAAAAACAAGGAAACATTCTTTTCAACGTCGGGTGCCAGGTTCACAAAGGTTGATATTTTGAGACACGTGTCATACATTCTCATCGGGGAAAATATGAATTAGTCATTGAAATTAATAGGAATAGAATGTAATTATCCCTTCAATTTAATAGTAAATGGTCCAAATTACATTACTCATTAAAAATAATGTGTAATAAAAAACATATCACTCTATTCATCGAGATTACAAATTTGTAATAAAAAAAAATACACGCAACACGAACGAGACTAGATTTCGTCTCGCTACTGTAATAGGATGGAATTTCAATTTTTCAATGGTGTTTCTAGCGGATACATCCACAAGAGTACAAGAACGATTATCCTCTTCATAAAAAAACAAAACGCGATGAGGAACCTACGAATAATACGACAGGAAGAAAAAATCGAAGCCTCTGTGATTTTTCGCAGTCGTTACATGAACGACGCGTAACACAGTATATTCTTGACAGCGGTGCGCCCTTTTCGACCGTCGAAATGAAGTCGTTTCGCGCAATAATCGACGGTCAGTGAACTAGTTTCGTTACTTTTTTAAATTCAGGTAGAGAAAGCTAGGCCGCTGCATGTGAGCGTTAACGTCTACCTGGGGTTCGTGACTTCACACACCATATAGAATACATATATTTTTTATGAGACTTTTTGCGGAATCAATATATAGCGAATGTTTTCCTATTACATCGGTGGAATAAACTAAACATTGTTTTGCAGGTCTGAACATAACCAACAATGGCATACCGCCAAAGCACATGTCGCGACGTACCGTGGAACGTCACATACTGCTTCAATTTCGCGAAAGTATGGGCAATATCCGGGACCAACTGAAAAATGATGCGGTATACGTCTGCACGACGGCCGATATTTGGACTGCCAATAATCGCCGTTTCTTAGGCGTAACCGCTCATTGGGTAAGTCCGGAACACAATTACTGAAACTGAATCATGAATATCGTTGTCTTAGAATATAGAAGCCGATATTAAAACTTTTGACTTTATTTTGTAGATTGACCGGAAAAACTTGGCGAGACATTCAGCTGCCATTGCTTGCCGAAGATTTCCAGGCTCGCATACTTATGACCGGATAGCGGATCTGCTCCTGGAAATCAACGCATCGTTCGGTCTCGATGCGAAAAAAATTATTGCGACCGTAACGGACAATGCGAGCAATTTCGGGAAAGCGTTCCGGGAATTTGGAGCGATCATCGAAAACGTTGATGATGAAATCTCGGCTGCGTCGGAAGAGGAAGAAGAGTCAGAACTTGACGAGGTCATGATTGATAATAATGAACCCACGGCTACATTGAGTGAAGATGAACTCGCTAGCCCTGATTTCATTATGGAGAGCCGGAGTTTATCGAGAGCCTTGCCACATCATTTTGAGTGTGCAAGCCATACGTTAAACTTATTAGCGACGACGGATGTCCTTAAGACCGTCAAAGGATTCAAACCGCTATCGGGGCAGTTTACCGGAGTTATGACACGATGTCAACACTTGTGGAACGTTCTCCGGTCACCAAAACGTCGAGAGACATTGACCGAAATTCTCGGGCAATGTCTCTCGACACCTGTCGTTGTTAGATCGAATTCGCTATTTTCATCCCTACAACAAATTTATGATTTGCGAGAAAAAATAATCGTAGCTAGTCGGACTCTCGGCATTACGACTCCCCTTAGCGCCGCTGATTATGAATTTATTTCGGAATACGTCCGGTGCTAGAGACCGGTAGCGGAAACTCTTGATAGATTGCAGGGTGAAAAGGAATGTTTCTATGGGTATCTACTTCCGAATCTTGTAAGTCTACGCCGTAAATTAAATCGTAATTAAATAATATTCGCGGCAGTTGCTGCAGTTCTGCTGCCACCATTTAAGACGTCGTGGATTAGATGTCTCGATTCCGACGCGCAAATGAGAGTCAACAGCGCTGTCATGGAAGCAGCAAGGGACGCTTCGATACACTCTCTCGACTGTCCGTCAAATGAAGAACGACCTCGCGCTGTCGCTGAAGGTTATGATTTCAGCATTGATGCAGACAATTCACCCGTTAGGGGATCCATTACCGCCAGCAGGGAATCACCTCTCACGGAATCGCCAATCGAACTGGAAATGCGAAAATTCATGAGTGACCCACGCACCGAAGATATCTCGGTTATTCACAAGTATCCGGGAATAAAAGACTTATTCGTGCGCTATAACACGCCACTGCCATCGTCTGCACCGGTCGAAAGGTTATTCTCCTATGCAACGATGATGAATCTACCTCGGTATAACCGTTTGACCGACGCTAATTTCGAAAGGCGAACGCTTGCAAAATACAATTCTAGCATTTTGCGAACACTTCCATAAATGAGGAAGCCTTAAAAAAAACGGCGATTCATAACAAAAAAAAATCAGCAAAAAAAAAACGAATTAACAAAAAAAAATTTGACAAAAAAAATTGACAAAAAAAAAATTTTGATAAAAAAAAAATTTGACAAAAAAAAATTTGACAAAAAAAAATTGATGAAAAAAAAAATTGATGAAAAAAAAATGGATCTAGCCAATGTAAAAATGTTTGAAAAATAGAGGAAACGTGCGCATGATGCTCAGACAAAACATTCAGATGATTATCGGTACTTGAAATAAGAAAGTATTTCAAATCTCGGAAAATACAAAAGGGCTTTGAATTCGAAGCCGGCGAAAGCCCAAGCCCACGATGGATTTTGGATTTTGGCCGGCGTAGAATCACGAGTCGGAAAGGACTTTGTATTTCCGAGCTGGTCGAAGTACTACGTCACGGCGTGGGTACATTTTGGTTCGCCGTCAAATCGCGAGTCGACATGAATTGAGAATTTCAGGCGACGCAAAATCGATTGTGCCCATCCCTGATTGTGTTATAAGTAGATTTGTCGCTATGTGCAAGTAGCGACCGGAGCCAGCTCTCAGTCCTACACTTCTGCAACTACTTTGCTTTTCATTCGTCCTCGATCCTATTTTTTTCAGTTTCCCACTTTCTGCTTTTCTTTCCATTCATCAGTAATGCCAATTCTTTCATTAATTCTTTAAGCTTTGCCAGTTTTTTTTTATCCCATCCCCACCCTCTTTTCTTTCATCCGTTCTCTGTGCTTTAACATGTTGTATTCGATATCATCCTCCGATGAAACTTGAGTCAAATCGATTGATACTTTCCGGAATATGTATATTTGTGTGTTCCAATTATAGAAAGGTCCTCGTCGCAGCGAATGCAAAATCAAAGGATAAGTGAAAAGCGCTGACTGACCGATGGGTCAAAGTCTTGACAAGGCACAGCTCGATGCAGTCGCATCGAGCTGTGCCCAAACATTATCGGAAATTGCTGTCAGCTGGTCAAGGATACAATCAGCTGCGCTCGAACATCATTGGAAATGGGAAGCGCTGATATTTTGTCAACGCTCTGTCAAGCCCCGCGCTCCAACATTATTGGAAATGGGAAGCGCTGACGTTCGATCAAGGACTATCAAGCCGCACTGAAAACCTTCTCGAACGCTGATATTCTGTCAAAGCTTTTTTTAAAATAGCCGCAGCAATACTCAGCTAAGCAATCAAAGTTAAAATCCAAACAATCAATTTTTTGGTCATTTGTGAAGTGATTACGTTTTATCATAGTATCGAATCATGACGACTAATAAATTTAAAATCAAATTTATTAATGCATCAAAGAATTAATTCGAGTAATTAATTTCTATCAATACGGCTTCATTATAAACATTATAAAAATGATACAGAAATCTATTAAAGTGTTATCCAAACGGAATTGAATCATTGTCATCTATATTCGCCTTCTGAACTTTTTCATCAACTGATTAATGATATATGTAATGACACATGTGTCAAAGTATCAAGAAAATTCAGAAATTCCTACAGTCAGTAGCGTTTTATAATATCGAAACAACGTATAACATTTCAAAACGATCATCTGTCTCGTTTTGAAGTTATAGCTGTATGAAATTTAACATGTGTTCTCATGGTAAATGAGGCCATTAAGGTTATTATCCACGATAAACGCGTAGAACTAACATAACAAAAATTTTGAAATAAAATAAAATTTTAAAAATCTTCAAAAACTCCCGACTGAAAAAAGGATAATATGAAAAGTATATTGAATAAAAACACATATTTTCAATGCATGAAAATTAAAAAAGGATGAAATAATTTAGGATATTATCCTAGTTTATCCATAATTCGAATTATGATCGGGCATTTCGGTGAATCCAATATTTTGAATTAGATTAATTTCCTTAGTGCCCTATATGCAGGCGGGAGACGTCCTCTTCCGTCATCGTCAAACATCTATATTCAATATCATCTTTCTGTCCACTCAATGACGTTCCCATCATCGAATATCTATATTCAATATCATGTTTCTGTGCAATCAATGACGTCTCCCGACTGCATATAGGGCACTAAGGAAATTAATCTAATTTAAAATATTTGATTCACCGAAATGCCCGATCATAATTCGAATTATGGATAAACTAGGATTATATCTTGAATTATTTCATTCTTTTTAAATCTTCATGCATTGAATATATATGTATTTTTATTCAATATACTTTCCATATTATCCTTTTTTCAGTCCGGAGTTTTTTAAAATTTTTCAAATTTAATTTTTTATACTTCAATGCCTTGCAATGTGTCCACGCAACGTTTATTGGTCCGACAGCAATGATGTGCTCTGAACTATAATCGATTGCTGAGTAATAATTAAATGCAGCTCGATGGGGATTAAACGAAACATTTCCACGTTGTTGATTTCTATTCCATCGATTCCGTTTATCTTTATTCCGCGATTCGCGTTGCTCGCCAGTTTGATTTACTCGGATGTATCTTTGACTTGCAACATTGCGAGTACTGCGACCTAACTTGGTACGTCTAATTGGTGGCATTTTGAAAATTGATATTAAATTCAACTTTTAATATAAGGCATGATTGCGGTGAAGTAACTGCGATGGACGAATGTCTGTGAAGTTAGCATACCAATGTTTAGCATCCCATGAAAAACCTTCAGAACGTTTCAAAAAACTCATTGAACAAACTGAAAACTTAATAAACGTTCCGATCGAATGTTAAACGGCATTTGCGTTGCGCGAACTGTCAAACGCGATGAATGTCAATGTGGCAGACATATATAAATTTAAAAAAAAATTGATAGACAATTCTTTTGTTACAAAAAAACAGCTGTCTGCTGAATTCACATTCATCAAACGCGCGAACTGTCAAACGATTAAAGTTAAAATAGTCGTTAAGTTTTTTGGAATTATCTGAATTTCTGCGCAATTTTCTTAATTTTTCTTTACGTAAGAAACTTCTACATAGTATTAGGAAACTTACAAAGAAAAATGAAGGAAATCGGTGAAGCCGTTTTCAAGCTATGGCGTGACCAAGGGAAACAGGGATTCATTTTTATATAGAGAGATGTCTGGATGTATGTGTCTGTGTGTGCGTGTGCGCGTGCGTGTGGGTGTGCGTGTGTGCGTGCAAATTTTGAGATATTTGTCTAAATAGTTCTTCAAATATAGAGTTAGACCCAAGGATGTTTGATATTGCATTTGAGCCGAATTCGGCGAGAAGTTCGGATTTTATGATATTTTTAATTTTTCAAAAAAAGACCTTTGTCGCTTTATTTGCCGCTAACTTCAACCAATCGAACCTCAATTCTGGACAAGTATAGAATATCATTAAACTGTGATATATGTTAAATTGAGCGAAGATCGGCCAACCGGATCGCATTTTATTGTTGGAGCAATTCGAAATTTTGAAGTTCCAGCCTCTGCAAATTCAAAAACAATTTACGGACTGTGCTGAAATTTATAGACGTGCATAAGCTAACGTTTACCTCTATTTGTGACCAGATTTAGTAGACATTGATCGACGCGATCAAATTTTAGAAAACTTTCACTTTTTACATACGGTCTAGTATCAATAAACAGTAGAATGAACGAGCTGCTCTAATTGCACCCGAACTCGTGACGTGGACGTAATACTATACATGTTGCAAGACATGTTAACACATCAGATATGTACAACATTCAGTGGAGTCTATCGTATCTGATAAGCCTATCGTATCTGATTTTAGAAGCAGATTCATTTTTTAAAATCTGAATACTATTGAGTTTCTAAATAGTTTTTCAGTCCGAATGATATTCGAATATTGAATATTATTATCGATTAGAAATGAAAAAAGCTGCAAGTTAAAACTAGCTAAACGCTTCGTTATAATTTAAGGCGAGCTGCAAGTTGAATCTTGCAATTTGCTTCCTCTGAATTGTAAGTAGTGAACGAAGATTCCTTTATGAGGAAGATAACCGGTAAATGCTCTTTCACAGCTTTCTCATGTGGGAAATCTTTGTTTCCTACTTACGATTCAGAGGAACCGAATTTCAAGATTCAACTTGCAGCTTGTTTATCATGTTTCTAGGTGCTCTAGTGACTGGGGCACTGACCCTAGTCAGCGACTAGTCTAAAATGAAAAGTAATTTTTTTCTGGAACGCTATAAAAAGACGCACATTTTCGTTTTCTACAAATGTGAATACGTCGAATCCTGCCAAAGATACAGCCATTTGAATAGAAAAATAAAAAAAAGTTAATTAACGATAGAACCGTCAGAAAATTTTTAAAAAATTGGCACTTGGTGAATATATTGCAATAAAATAACTCAATTTTTAAAAATTATTTGTGGAAAATTTGTTTTTTGGTGGCTGAAATCACGTGGAATCGCTCATATATAAGTGAATATCACAGTTACAAGGCGATCGAGCACTAGAAAGTCTACGAGAGTGTCGGGTTTTAAGAGAGTGACCCATATATATGAGCCATTCCATCCAATATCGGACAATTTTGGGCTTCACTATCGTCTAATAACAATTCGTTTAAGAACAATTCGTGTAAGAACAGTTCGTCTAATAGATTATGGGAGACAGTAATAGATTATGTATTGGGGGACGAGCAGACGAGAGACGGAATAGAAAGGATGGAGGAAGCAGACAGAGTGGAGTTGGATCATCACCCTTTAGTGGTCACGATGAAAAAAGGAAGAAGGAAAAAGAGCGAGGAAGCTAAAAAGGCCAACAAACAAAAACGGGAAAATGGTCAGAAGGGATGAAACGAGAATACAAGAGGAGAATGCGAGAGGTAAGACTAGAGGAGGGAGAAGAAGAGGCGGAAAAGAATGTTGGAAAGAGGATAAAGAGAGAGATTGAACGAAGTGAGGAGGCTGGGTGAAGAGAAAAGCAGAAAAAGAGACGATGGTGGGATGAAGAATGCAGGGAGAAAAAAGAAGAAGTAAGAAAAGAGCTACGAAGATGGAGGAGAGGAGAAAGGACGAAGGAAAAATACAGGGAGAAAAAGAGACAATACCAAGCGATGAGTGAGAAAAAGAAAAGAGAGGAGCAGGAGGAGATGATAAGAGAAATTGCAGAGGCCAAAACGGAAAACAAAGTGTGGGAAATAATAAACAGAGAAAGAAAGAAAAGAAAAATAATGGGGGAAGGAATTGAGAAAGAGGAATGGACAAGATACTTTATGAGTCTAATAGGGGGGGTAGAAGGAAGAGTGAGAATGGGAGCAGAGAGAACAAGAAGGGACGGAGACGAAACGGAAATCACCAAGGAGGAAATTAGAAAGGTTGTGAGAGAACTCAAGGAAGCTGTCGCAGTGGACGGAATACCGAATGAGGCGTGGAAATATGGAGGAGAGCAAGCAATAGAGATAGCATGGGGGATATGCAAGAAGGTGTGGAATGGAGAAGGATGGCCGGAAGTGTGGAAAGAGGGGGTTATCGCGCCGATAGTCAAGAAAGGGGCAGGAAAGAAGGTCGAAGAATACAGAGGAGTCACACTTATGCCATCGATGTACAAGATATACACAACGGTTTTAGCGAAGAGATGAGAGGAAGACGCGGAGGAGAAAGGGATGGTTCCACCCAACCAAACGGGCTTTAGAAGAGGGGTCGGGACGATGGACAATAGATATGTTTTGAATTATATAGTAAACAGGCAGGTTGCAGAGGAGAAGGGGAAGCTAGTGGCGCTATTTATCGACTTAAAGGCCGCGTTCGACTCGGTAGATAGGAAGATCATGATGGAGGCGCTGGCGGAAAGAGGAGTGAGAGAAGGGTTGAGAGAAAGAGTGAGGGAGGTGTACGGAGAGAAGATGAGTAAAGTTGAAGCGGGAGGAGAGATAGGGGACAGATTTTGGACGGGAAAGGGTGTAAGGCAGGGGTGCCCGATGAGCTCAATACTATTTCATTCATTAACAGCGGATTTAGAAGAGGAACTGGTCAAGGGGAGAAGGGGAGGAGTAAAGGTGAGAGGGAGAAGAATATGCTCGCTGGCTTACGCAGACGATGTAGTGGTTATAGTGAGGAATGAGGAGGAAATGCAAAGCATGATGAGAAGGATGGAGAAATACTTTGAGAGGAAAAGACTGGAAGTAAATGTTGAAAAGAAAAAAGTGATGAGGTTCAGGAAAGGAGGAGGGAGGAATACAACAGTAGACTGGAGATGGAGAGGAAAGAAGATAGAAGAAGTAAAAGAATTTAAATATCTGGGCTACGTGTTTAAAAAGAATGGAGGACAGGAGGCACATATAAGGGATAGAATAAAAAAGACAGGAGCGGTCATGAAGGGAGCATGGGGGATCGGGAGGAGAAAATTCGAGAAGGCATGGGAGAGAAAGATGTGGCTCTTCGACACACTGGTGTGGACGGTGATGGGATACGGGGCGGGAGTATGGGCATGGGAGGAGAGGAAAGAAATGGAAAGGATGCAAGAGAGGTATCTTAAATGGACGCTAGGGGTAGAGTGGCAAACCCAAGGATACATGGTGAGAAGAGACAAAAAAGGATAAGATAAGGATAAGAGCGGGGAGAAGGGCGTGAAACTATGAGGAGAAACTGACGAGCGGAAAGGGAAGCGAGATAGCGAGGCAATGCCTACAGGAGATGAAAGAGAGGGAGACGGATGGACAAGGGAGAGGATCACGATGGGAACGAGGGAGAAAGGAAATGAGGGGAAGGGATGGAAGAGAGGAAAGCGTGACAGGATACGAGAGAGTGGAGAGAGAAGATAGGAGAGAGCAGGAGTTGAAAAGACGGAAACTGATAAAAGAATCAAGGTACAACAGTTGGCATAGAGTGGCAATGACTGAGGGGATACCGCAATATCTGAAAGCGGGATGGAAGACGGGAAGAACTAGAAGAATAGCGAGAGTCAGACTAGGAAATGAGGTAAGAGAAAGATGGTATTGGAAACGAGAAGAAGAGAGAATGTGCAGAATGTGTGAGGGTGTAAGAGAGACATGGGAGCATGTGATAGAAAGATGCAGATCAGGAGGAGATGAAGGAAAATCAATAGGGGAGAAAATGAGGGAAATATTGGACGGAAGTGGGAGGGGGGAAGAGCGGATAGAAGAACTTGAGGAAGCAAGAATGGATAAGGCGAGAATGACGGGAAAAGAAAATGAAGGTTAAAATCAGAATGAAAGAAGGAATGGAATGAACGAGGCGGAAACGGCGGGACACAAGAGGGGGAGGAGAGAGAGAGAGAGAGGCAAAAGGCAAGAAATAAA